>CALNHX010003899.1:34027-138943 GCA_940337035.1 Agriotes lineatus | reverse complement strand
TGCAGAAAGTTGAACAATTGCATGTTAGCGCGTCCCCTGTTACGTCACGAAAGGCAACAACACGTTAACTGAACTGCTTAAGTCATAAGTCATTTTTGTGCGATCGTTCATCTGTGATATACCCGTAAATTTGGAGGTTAAACTATCAGATGGGAGTTTTTGGACGTTGTGCATAAATTATGCTCAATAGTAAATATTATATCGGATGTTACAACCCAACCCTTTGATCAGAGATTTCTCATGCTAAGCCGGAGCGTTTATTTTTAAATTTGGTTGCCAATAAATAAAATAGAAAAAGCAATAAACCATTTATTTTATTACTAAATAATACACAGCATAATTGTTTAATAAGCCCTGAGAAAGACAACGTATTGAATTCTTTATTAAAACGAATTTATTTGTGGTGATATTCCTACACATTATTTATTTATAATTTATTATCACCAATTAAAGAGTAGTGATTATTGCAATTTATACAGTTCTTCCTCTACTGTATTTAAATTTTTTTTCTGTTACCCAACTTGTTAAAATGTTTCTACACGTATTTAATACTATACAGGATGTTTCACACGAAGTTTATTTTCAAGTTTAATTGAACCATAGCTTTGAGTTGGAATTTCTACAAGTTACTGGAAGGAACCTACGGAATATTATGGCTTGCGTGTTAAAAGAATTCCTCGGGTATGCTTGTTGGTGTTGTGTGCAATAACAATGAGTTCCAAGTTGGGAAAAAGTAGTCGGGTACTACACGGTCAGTCACATAAAATTTTTTGTAATGTTTATAAGTATTTATTTAGTAAAAATGAAGTGGAAGGTCTAAAAGCTGAAAATTTTGGTATTATTGAAGACTGTTTCTGGTGACTTCTCAGAACTAATGGGGTTAAGACAAACATTGATACCAAATTTGTAGAAAATATAATCATAAAGTAATAGTGATTCAGAGAGTGAATTTTTGCAATTGTTCAAGCAATTAACCCTTGTTTACATTTAAATTCTTTTAAGGATTTGTAAATGATTAATGTTCACTGCACATAGTGAATGTAATTAGTCTGTAAGAACTTCTTAATTAGGGTGTTATTATTTACTAATATCACTTGCTGAGAGAACAACAAATATCTGACCAACTAACTAAATGGCTTTTGTTGTTTACTGCTGCAGATCCCTAATTTCTTTAACCATTACAGCATACATATGTCAGAAATATTTATATGTGCTGTTATATGAGTAATTTAATAGAAAAAACACTCGCATTTGCAAAATGCTGCTACTTGAGGATTCTTTTAATGCACACGCTGTTTTATACAAATGGTTTATGTTGATTATTGAAAAAAATTACAAATATCAATTTGAACATGTATTCTTAAATCGATAATAATAAGAAAAAGTAATTTAGAAATATTTTTGTAAAAAATTTATCGACTTCTATAACATAAATTACAAAAATATTTGATTGTGGATGGATTTTTTTTTTATAAATATAGATACGATTATGTAATTTCAGTTTTCCATAGAACATGAACGTTATTGAATAATTAATTATTCTAGTTTAAAAATGAAATAGTAACATTACTTTTTGAATACAACATATCAGCACAGTCACTTTTATTTGTTAGTTTTGTACTAATAACGCACTAATATGGTATTGTGCATGTGATTTGGGGCTGATGCAGGAAGACGACGTAGCAGCACTAAATGTCTACTGCCATAACGTCAAGAACACCGTTGCTCACACTGTAAGTTCTTTGCTTTGCTTGTGCTTTGGTAGTTTTCATTGTGTGCGGTTTTTGTAGGGTTGATGTTTTTGCTCTAGAAAAGTGTTATAAGTAGCTTATTTTTAAGATTTTGTTATAATATTATATATTCCGCACATGGTATAAAAATAAACAAACTTAAAAGGTAGATGGTATAAAAAACAAAACTAGATTAGCGAAGTCTGAGGAATTGTAGTGGAGTCGGCATTAAATTTTATTTCTACATTGCATTTAGTGCATATCGGTGAAATTTGATTAAAAAATGCCAAATTGAAGTATCTAATGTTGCAGAACATATCTGGACAACAATCATAAAACACAGTGGCATAGCACAAAAATTTAAACAACAAAAAATTAAGAAAGTAATTATTTCGGACGTATGGAGCTATGTCCGGCTCAAGCTTATGAAGTTTGTTAGGTTATTTACAGTCTTTGTTAGATTTATAAATGTAATTAATATTAATGTTAGATGTAACGGCAATTCATAGGAATGCAAATAGGTACACTTTACCTTTCCTATCTGCTGTAAAATTCCATTGTTTATTTTAGATTTATTTGTTTTTTAATTAACAACTTTTGTTATACCAGTTGCTTAAAATTGTAGAAAACATAGAGAATAAGTCTACTAGACAGTAATGGATATATATTTTACTAAGAGAAAACAAGATGGTACTGGACTGTTGTACTTGTTACCTAGCTACCAAAGTAATTATTGCATGTACCATTTCGGTTCACATACTATTATTGCAAATAGTATGTGAACCTTTTCCAGCTCATAGAATTGTCATAGTCATAGCAATTGTTGCACTAGCACACAGAGGGTTCTTACGGAATTTCAGTGATGGTGGTGCCATAGCGCGGAATTTATACTGTGTAACAACCTAACCCTGTAGATACTGGAGTCTCAATAGCTAGCCGGGCAAAAGTTTAATAAGTTGTCAATAAATAAAATATAGAAGGCAATAGACTTTTATTGCAATAAAATATAATTGTACAATTATACATTTTTAATTTGCTCTGAGAGAGGCAATATTCAAATCAAACTCAACTGTGGTCGTTTTTTATTTATTTAATTACAAAAATAATATTACAGATTTGGCACTATAACGTGGGGCAAAATTATAAGTTGTCAATAAATAAAATATAGAAGGCAATAGACTTTTATTGCAATAAAATATAATTGTACAATTATACATTTTTAATTTGCTCTGAGAGAGGCAATATTCAAATCAAACTCAACTGTGGTCGTTTTTTATTTATTTAATTACAAAAATAATATTACAGATTTGGCACTATAACGTGGGGCAAAATTATAACTATAAGACAAGTTTAACAAATAAGTAGAATAATTAAAAAGGTCCAGGTGTAAGTTAATTAATGCGGGCCTTATTTAAGAGTAATTGTGGGGCAGTAAAATTTTATTGAGGCATTATTATTTGGGGAATAATTTTCATTAGGAGGTACTGGGTTTGGAAGTTAACACGGGAAAAAGTAAAATTTGATATTTTGAAAACTTTAATCATAAAATATTCTACTCGTCGAGGGGAAGAAGGTTTAAATTGAACACTTTTCACAATTTCGTAGTTTTCTCACAAAAAAATCAGTTTGAATAATTGTTGGCTTTGGAGAAAGAAAATCGTGGTTTAATGAGATTTCAGCTTCTTATAGATTAGATTTTGTTGGGTTACTTTAGAGTAGGTTAGGTTATGTTAGGTTAGGTTGGGCTGGGCTGTGCTGTGCTGTGCTGGATTGGGCTGGGCTGGACTGGACTGAGCTGGGATGGGTTGGGTTGGGTTGGGTTGGGTTAGGTTAGGTTAGGTTAGGCTAGGCTAGGCTGGGCCAGGCCAGGCCAATATAGTTAATGGTAGAGAAAATGGCATTAGTATATGATAGAGCATATGGGGAAACTAATTCTGATAGAAATATGGTAAATTTTACACGGCAAGGCTATGTGGCCAAGGAGACTCATCCCAGACTTGGGAATTTGGATAAGACAAAACCACGGAGAAATAGATTTGCACATTACTCAAGTCCTGTTGGGACATGGCTGCTTTACAGCCTACCTGAAAATAATAAGGAAGATAGACAGTGATGAGTGATTGTACTGCAACCAGGTGGATACAGCAGAACACACTATGTTCCACTGCAATAGATGGGTGAACATAAGATCACGATCACCACTGCCATCGGGATAATTTTCAAAAACATAAACGGTATAATGATGTATTCGGAGGTGTTAGCACGCGACATAAATGAAATATAGAAAAATATGATAGAGCACGGCAAGAGTAAATAGGAAACAAGTAAGGTGTTACGGTATTAAAAGAACTTTACGACACCCACCCAAGGTGAGCATCGCACCACGGAATCAGTCCTGAAAAACTGGCACACTTGCCCTGAAATCGGTTCGAAATAGGCTAAAAGGCCACGGCTGGGACGCTCAGGGAGTCGGGCGTGAGTCACACTATACGTTCTGGGCAAGCGTGTGGTGACAATAATATATACAGGGTATGTCGAAATCATGAGGGCGCCACCAAGCCTGTCTTAACCCGGCTAACCGGGCCTGGACGGTTAGACGGGAGCGAAGCATGCAAAATACTCCGCCAATAGGATTACTCAAGAGTTGCAAGGTCAAATAACAATTTCGGGATTGCCTTATGCAAGGATTGTAATTAGGTGTCAATCCGACTGCGACTACGCAGCTGTCTCACCCACCTGCACGCTCAAAGCTCCCTCGTTCCGTCGTACAATAATCAGTACAATGAAGGGGGCGTCTATCTGTAACAGAACATGCACAAGTCGAAACAAAACAATAATTCCCTTAACTAACCAATCATATATTGAACTTCGGGTTACAATGGGGCAGCGAGTGCGTCGCCCTATATCTATACTTAACCTATAATTAAGGGCACCAGCTGGCACGCGCGCTCTAAACTTAACGACAGATGTTGAACAGTAGTGAACAGTAATGAACAGTAATGAGCAGTAACGAGCAGTAATAAGTAGTAATGAGTACAAATATGCGCGTCGCCTTATGCGGCGGACAGCGAAGATTTAAATTAGCACTCGCGGCATGAACAGTCTGCAAGTCTGAATGAATGCACAAGAGCAGTAATGAGTCCAAATATGCGTGTCGCTTTATGCAGCGGGCAGCGAAGATTTAAATTATCACTCGCGTTCACAGCGGTAATCAGGTTAAAGACACATACCTTAATGCGTAGGCGGCGAGGGAGCCTGGTACAGTTGAGTTGCGACAGGCTGCAGTCGTAGTTGGCAGGTACCTTCGATGTTACAACGGCTATAGGGGTGAATGCACAACCGCCTTAATGGCGACGGGAGACGCGTCAATGACGCGTACAACGGGACGACGAAAAAAATGGGCCACTTTCGTTCTGCGGAACAAATCCTCGTAGGTCGAGATGAAGGGGGCACGACCCCTTACTTACGGAAGCAGGAACTGGGCTCAAAAACACCCACGCTACGCCGAAGACAATTCGAAAACTCCGACTCACAACCACCACACGAGCGTTCTCTGCAACGGGCTGCGGACAACTGCCCATAAGGCGAAACCGTTTGTCACATAGTCGCTGAAGCAGCACTCGACGGGAAAAGGACTGACGCCCCCGCCAAGGGCGGGAGCGCCGCACGAACTCACACACACTATCCGACCTCTTACTCGATCGACGGCTCTCGGCTGAATGCCCAGAGGAAAGCGCTGGCAAAGGTCACCTTGGTCGCGTCCCCACGTGACTAAACCTTGGCAGCCAATCGCGGGGCGATAAAACGAAACAAGTTAATGCCGGCACCAATGGCATCACGCCTCCACGGCGTGCTTTCTAGGAGATTCGGAATTCGGAAAAACGCCATCAGAGGGGAGCTCCAACCGACGAAAAATACTGCTTTTGGAGCTAAATATGTGCGACATCGTGATTCTGGAATTAGGCGATGGAGCCAAATAAAGAACTAAAAGGGCTTAACATACGGGCACGCTGCCCTAAAGCCTAGGTGGCTATTTAAAATACCAAAATGACCTGAATAAAGGCGTGAAATGCAATTAAGCATCTGCGACAGCAAAATGACTTAACAAAGGCATTTACAGAAAGTTAGTTATCATCACGAAGGATGTACCATGATGATCTCCCAACCAGGGAGGGACTTTAGTTGGTAGAAATCCCACAGTCCCCTGCGGAATCAAGAGTCTTCACTGCAGGAGTCCATTTATAATAATAATAAATAAATCGTCTTACACCCGAAAGGGTAGAAAGACATTAGGATTAAGTAAGTAAAAATAAATAAATCTTTATTTTGACCTCAAAACAATTACACGAAAGTAACTGGTACCGAGGCCTAGGCCCTTAGTAATAAAATGAATTTTAATATTTTTAAACCCAACCTAACAATATATACAATTTGTTTATTTATAATATTGAACAATACGTGTTAAATGGTAGATTTGAAGGTTCTTCCAATTGAAAAAGAAGTTTAGGTTAGGCTAAGTTAGGTTATGTTAAAAAAATACCATTAACGCCCCAAAAGCAGACAGAATATGGAGCATCTTGAAGTAATTTGTGTTAGGTTAGTTTAAAAAAATATAAAACATGTAACTACGGCGTGTGAAAAATGTTAGCATAGAGTAGACAGCACCATAGCCGTAGAATTTCCCTCAAAATAGACAAATTGAGTTTTCTAAGGAAAAACTACAAAATTTTCCATTTAAACCTTGATCACCTCAATCAGTAGAACATTTTAGGAGTTTAAAGTTTTAAAAAAATCAAAATATTTGAATTTTTACCATGTTAACTTCCACTCTCCTGTACTTCCGTAAGGGAGCGTTTCCATGCTGTGGGACCACCACCACTGGATCCCCTTGAGGCCCCTCTGACTACTAGTGCAAAAAGTGTTGCGTTAAGAGGCAGGACCATAACCATAGTGTTTCCTTTGTTTATTGTGTCCAAAATGATTGCTCTAAATTCTTCCAAGGTGATCATGTAAGATTTTATGTATAGATGATCGCGGTAGATTTAACTCTTAAAATGCTTTCCGGATGGACTTCTTTGGTTCCAGCTTCTTTAAATTTTATATATAATTTTTTTAAATTTTCAGAGGGGGTTCATGTTATAAACTGTATGAAAGTTTCTTTGAGTTTGACTAATCGATTCATTCTGTGTAACGCAAATCATTCCAATATTTGCTGTTTGTTGAACATATTGACATTTTACTTTAAAACAAACAAACATCGCTTGGCAGCGAAAAAAAATCATGCAAGTGAAACTTCTTGAGTTGGTGTATTCAGCAGAAGAAGCATTTTTAAAAATTGCTTCTATTTTAGTTTTTATACCTTACGGAATTTGCTTCATTCTTTTATGGAGACGCTACATTTTATTTCTGCAGTGAGTAGATTACATGACCTGTTTTAGTTCCGCTCTTTCTGGATTATTCTTTGAGATTACCAGAGTTTCTTTTGTAATATGGGCCATATATCAGTAATACATTTTGAAAGTTAGTGGTTTATAATGTCTCTGAAGACTTTCTATACTTCCAAAGAATTATTATTTAAATAATTGAATTTCAGTAGGATATTCTGAAGTTAATTATTAGTTATGGTTGTACCGGGTGGCGTATAAGTTGCGCTATCTTCGATGAATTAAATATGTGAAAAGAAATTTGAAACTTGAATGAGTGTTTTGTTTCTCAATTGTTTTTTTTTACTTGTCAACGTTTTGAAATTTAATATTTGGCAATTGGTTATGAAAAAATTTAGCAAGATTCAACGGATCAAAATAATTGAATTTTATTATCGAATGGCGAGAAAATACAACAATTTCATTCATAAGTTGCTAATGGGCGATGAAGATCATTTTCATTTGAATGTCTTTGTGGGTCACTGAGCCATCCACCAGCATCAGTTGCATTTCCACAAAATGACAGTTTGGTGTGGTGTAACATCTTCTTCTTCTTTTGCGGTGCGGGAGTTGACCCCGCGGCACTCAGGCCTGAGGCCCATTGTGCGTACCGCTTTTTATATCTCGTCTTTGAATAGGCCGGTACCAACCGCAAAGGCTAGCACTTGGCCTATAGGGATGAGCCTTATATCCTCCGGTTGTAAAAACGCTGCGCCGAAGTGTGTGTGTCGTAGGGTCATCAGTCTGACACACTGGCATAATATGTGCTGGGAAGATTCTTCCTCTTCCCCGCATAGCCTGCAGATCGGATCATTTGTGATACCGATTCTGTGCAGGTGTTTGTTGAGGTGACAGTGCCCTGTTAGGAGTCCTGTTACTATCCTAATTTGCTTCTTACTGAGTTTTAGAAGCTCTTTGGACGTCGACAGCGATAACTCCCCAATAAAGAGTTTAGCTTGCCTTAGTCCCTGCTGTAAAGACCATTCACGAAGGAACCGGGTCCAGACCCATTTCTTCATTTCTAGCTTTACGTTGCAATATGGTATCCCAAGAATTGGCTCGGGTCCAGGCGGGTCACCACTGGAGCCCTGCCTAGCCAACTGATCCGCCTCTTCGTTACCGTCAATGTTGCTATGACCTGGTACCCACAGCAACTTTACAGAGTTCTGCACGCAGAGTCTCGTTAGCGCCGCTCGACATTCAGACACTAGTTCCGAAGACACCCTGAAGGAATTCAGGGCTAAGAGAGCGGCCTGGCTATCCGAGCAGATGTAGATATGCTTGTTAGTAAAACCTCTGTCTAGGTTTTCATAAACACAGGCCAGGATGGCAAACACCTCGGCCTGAAATACGGTGGCGTACCTGCCCAGTGAGAACGCACGCTTCACTCTAGGTGATTCGCCATAGACGCCCGCCCCTGCGCCAGCCTCCGTCCTAGAGCCGTCTGTGAACCAGATAAGTCCCTTAGGAGTAAGGAGGTTATGGCCACGGGCAATCCAGTCCTCTCTAGAAGGGATGACTGTTTTATATGGCCTATTGAAGGAAAAGGAGGGGACCATACGATCACTCCTCATGCTGAGGGTATCGTGAGCCCCTGCCATAAATGACAGGACCCTCGAATGCCCCAGCGTCCCTCCTACCTTTGTCCACTGGCCCCCACACTTAAGCCTGTAAGCCGCCCTTCTAGCCTCAGCCTCAATCATTAGATGAAGGGGCACGAGTCCGAGAAGGGCTTCCAGGGCCGTTGTGGGTGCTGTTCGCATTGCTCCCGTCACTCCTAGACAAGCTAGCCGTTGGAGTTGGCCGAAGCGTTTCTTTGCGCTAGCTAAGGTGGCCCGCGGCCACCATACAAGTGCAGCGTATGTGATGAGGGGTCTTATCACCGCGGTGTACATCCACATGATGACATTCGGTTTAAGACCCCACGTGCTTCCAAAGGTGCGTCTACACATCCAAAAGGAGGCAGTTGCCCTTTGTATTTGTCGTTCCGAGTGCTCCTTCCAGGTCAGTTTGGCGTCCAGGATTACTCCCAGATACTTAACTTTTCCGGCGGCCCTCAGAGGGGTACCGAAGAGTACTGGGTCAACAAAGCCCTCTATCTTCCTTTTCCTTGTGAATAGGACAAGTTCGGTTTTGTCGGGGTTTACCGACAATCCGTGCCCTATGCACCATCTTTCCACGATTCTGAGGGCAATTTGAGTAACCCCACAGATGGCATGTGGAAATTTTCCTCTTACGAGTATAGCAAGATCATCTGCATAGCCTTGCGTGTATATGCCGGCTCCGTTGAGGTCACGCAGGAGCCCATCTATGACGAGGGACCACATCAAGGGCGAGAGTACTCCCCCCTGCGGGCACCCACGCCTGACGGTCACCTTTGCGGTATCCTCGTTTAGAGTGGCGGTTACCCTGCGGTTTTCTAGCATGGATTTCATCCACCGAACAATGGTGGGCTCTATTCCATGGTTCGTTGCCGCAGTGCATATGGACTCAAAGGCAGTGTTGTCAAACGCGCCCTCTATATCCAAAAAAGTACCTAGGGCCAGTTCTTTGTGTTCCAGCGCCTTCTCTATCCTAAAAACGATAGTATGAAGGGCCGATTCCACTGACTTGCCCATTTGGTAAGCATGTTGGTTTGGATGCAGCGGCATTATCCTTAATGCGCCGTCTCTTATGTACCTATCCACCATTCTTTCCACCGTTTTAAGTAGAAATGAGGTTAAGCTGATAGGTCTGAATGATTTGGCCAGGTCAAACGAGGTTCGACCTGCCTTTGGTATAAAGACCACCTTAACGGATCTCCACGCTACTGGTGTATACCCGAAAGCAAGGCAGGTCCTGAATATGTTGTAGAGTGGCCTGATGAGCAAATCCAGCCCTTCCTGTAGAAGTGCCGGAAAAATGCCATCTGGCCCTGGACTTTTGTACGGATCAAATGTGCTTATCGCCCACCTGATCTTTTCGTGTGTTACCACTTTCGAGGCTATCTCCCAGTCCATTGGGCTAATGCCAATGCGGGGAGCCCTTACTAGTGGGACATCACCAGTTTCAGCCACAGAGCCTGGGAAGTGCACCTCCAGGAGATGCCTTAGGGTCTCCTCATCAGTGGCCGTATGGTCACCTGAAGGGAGCCTTAGGCACTCCAGCTTGGCTCTTGGATTTTTTGAGAGCGTCTTATGCAGTCTAGCTGCTTCTGGTAGTCCTTCAATGTCGAGACAGAAGGCCTTCCAGGACTCTCGTTTAGATCTACGAATAGAATCTTTGTAATTGCGTTGGGCCTGTTTAAAACAGTCCCAATCGCATACGAACTTTGTACGCATTGCCCTATTTAGGAGCCTGCGTGTCTCTTTACGTTGCATTTGGAGCTCGGAGTTCCACCATGGTACTTTCCTTGCCCTTTTTGCGCGTCGTAGCGGGCAGCTCCTTTCAAAAGAAGCCTTGACCGCAGTATTGATAATACTGAGGTGCTCTTCTACCTCCTTTGTGGTGCGAGTGCTATAGGAAATTCCCTGTAGTCCATTCGAGAGGTCCACCTTAAAGGCAGCCCAGTCGGTAGACTTGGGATTCCTATACGCTGCACCTTCGCTGTGTTGCAGCTCCAGGCTGAATCGGATGTACCGGTGGTCCGAAAGGGATGGTTCCGGTACAACTCGCCAGTTTTTTGTCCATTGGGTTACCTGCGTGGATCCCAAGGTCAAATCAATTACTTCCTGTCGCCTGGGAGTAACAAAAGTGGGGGAACTTCCCCTATTGAGAATCTCAAGGTCTGTAGTTGACAGATACTCCAGGAGATCCCTTCCTCTGGCATTGACGTCTGAACTTCCCCACACCGTGTGGTGGGCATTCGAGTCACATCCGATTAGCAAGGGGGAACGCTTTTCCTTGCAATAATTGACCAGGTTCATTAGTTCCTGAGTCGGTGGTGGGTCGGGAGAGTCATAAGGGAGGTAGGCCGAACAAACAACAAGGTTTGTCCTCCCACCGTCCTTCACGAGACTCGTCCTTATGGCTACCAGATCTCTGAAACAAAATTCTGGTATTAATTGAGCGTTCAGTTGCTTGGCAGCGCAGATACAAGCTCTTGGGCTAGTGTTGGAACAATAATAATTTGTCCCAGCACCATCTAATCCTTTTACATTGCCCTGGTGAACCCAGGGTTCCTGTATTAGGATGACATCTGTGTGCCCCATAGCCATCTGACGACTAATTAAACTAGTCGCAGAGGTGCTATGTTGCAAGTTAATCTGGAGGATTTGAAGGTCAGCCATCTAACTAGAGAAGTTAGTGTCCGCCTTCCTCCTCGGCACTTACCTCCATGGAGGCTACCTCTGGCGGTCCCTGTGGTTCCTCGGAAGGTCCTTCGGTCCCGCGATTGGTTTTGGGGTCCGTGAAAGACACCCTCTTCGTACCGGCGTAGGCCTTATAGCCCTGGCCTTCCAGAATCCTTGCGGAGGCCTCATCGACTCCGAGCACGAGGCGCACCGAATGGGGCTCCTCGTGACGGTCTCGGACTCTCCACAACTTAGTCTGGAGGCCCGGGCTATAAAGCTGGAGCCGCTGCAAAATCTTATCGGTGGGGTCCGGCGCGCCGGGCACCCAGGCGATAAGCTTTCTCAGCTTCGGAAGGGTTTCCCCTTCCAAAACCTTTAATTTGGCGTCTTTCCAAGGTTGGATTTTCGCCACGTTCTCCTTGAGCCATAACTTAGACGGCTCGTCGGCACATGTTATGTAAATAACGCCTAGCTCGGCCCAGCGAAACTCGTCAAACCGGGGCAAGAACATCGGTTGGGAGTCCCCCAGGGGGAGATCATCCACAATCGAGTCCAGCCCCTGCTGGACCAGGGTCGCTTGTGCGCCAGACAGCTTCACCTCGGGGTACCTAAACTCCGAGATGGCAACCCTCATGGCGCTATTGGCCGCTTGGCTGTAAGTGGACGGCCTCAACGTAGCCGCCCGACTCTTTTTTGCCATCCGCTGCGCGCTAGGCGGGGTGCTGCCATCCGAATGGCCACGCTTAATGCCCCCCGCTTTGCTGCCCGCGGCACCGGATGTGGAAGGCATAGGTGTCAGCCCAGTCCCCTCGGAGCCTGTAGCCGCCGCCTTAGCCTTCCTTCGTCTTTTCTTTTTAGCCCCACTCAGGTTCCGTTTTGTCGGTCCCTGGAGGCTGAGTTGTTCGATTTTTATTTCCTCGAGGGCCCCTTCGGGAGCACCTTCCGGCTTAGTAGTGGAGGCCCCGGGAATGGGGCTCTCCGTATTATTTGAGGGGAGGGGGTTAGCAGAGGCCTCAGTAGAAGCACTCTGCTCAGGGATGGGGGGAGGGGAGGGAGAGAGAGAGAGTTCATCTTTTTCCATGATGTTCCCACGAGTAGACGGGTGGTGTAACATCACTAACAGCCATATTCATAGTCGTTCGCCAGCGGTTCGCCGGCGAGTCGCCGGAGATCCGTTATGAATAGTATGTTGGCGGCACTGTACGTCTATGTCAAATTCGAGGTTAGCAGGTTAGATTTTGTGTCAATTTCTGTCAAAACTGACACAAAATCTAACCTGCTAACCTCGAATTTGACATAGACGTACAGTGCCGCCAACATACTATTCATAACGAATCTCTGGCGACTCGCCGGCGAACCGCTGGCGAACGACTATGAATACGGCTGTTAGGGTGTTTGAACCTTATTTCTTCGAGGATGAGAGCAGTAATGCAGTAACGATTACCAGTGCCAGATAACGCAAAGTGTTGGAGAATTTCGTTCGTTTAGCTGTTGAGGACATTACAGGGATACGGTGGCAACAGGATGGAGCAATTGCTATTATGGCTAAAGCCACTATTTGTTGTTTGGGGCGCTATCTAAAGGACTGTGTTTACATCAATAAACCCTGAACTATCTAGCAGCTAAATGAGAATATCCGAGACAAAATTTGTGCGCTGGAGTCAAATGCGATCGCCGAGGTTATGCAAAGTGCAGTGAAAAGAGCGTTATCTTTCATGTGTAGACCAAAAAATTCTCTAGGTTTAAGTTTAATGTAAATCAACTTAATTAAAAATAATTGACAGACAAAAAAGTTACGAGGAGTGTTCAAATATAAATTATAATTTAATATTTATTCAAAACAAACATCAAGACTAATGTATATCATGCAATTTTTCTACATAGTCTCCCTATCTTTAAATAAACTGGTGCCATGTTTCTAGTAGCCTCTTATTCCACGAGAAAAAAATTCTCTTGATTGCTGACACACCCATTCTCGGACAGTTTTGATGACTTCTTCTCTAGAAATACTTCTTTTCCTCTTAAACTTTCTTAAGTGTCCAAACAAATAAAAATTTGATGGAGTAACTGTATGGCAGATGGGGTAGCATGGTTCATTTCGATTTTTGAATCGTAGTCAGAGTGTGAATAGCAAAATGGGGTTGTGCATTATCGTGTAAGAAGCAGACGGAGAAGTTGCGTTTTTTTCTAGGTTACCCTTACTGATATTTGATGCAGAAGCAATATCCTTCACTGTAATTCCATGATTATTTCAAATAAATGCATTTTACTTTTGTCAGCATTGTCTTCTGTTGTCATTGTTTTTGGAGGCTGATAAAGCGGTTTATTCTCGACATGTTTGCGGCCATTTTTAGACGATTTACTTCCTTTATTCAACGCTTATGTTCAACAGTGCTTGTGCACCAAACTGTCTTTTAACAAATTTCTGATGATTTGATACCTTCTTTAGTAAGAAATTTACTAATAATGCGTTGTTCAACAGTTGAATGCGCTTGCATTTCACCCATGCTTGCCAATTGAACGAAAATTAATTGTGACGACTTAACAACTGGATAAAGCTACGACAGAGCATTAATTAATGTATACAACTTCTGTGCATGTCTTTGTCTTTTGGGGCGTAATTCAAATTATAATTCATATTTGAACGCTCCTCGTATTTAAGTTGTAAATGGTAGTGCGACTTATGGGCCACCCAGTATAAAGAAGTGTTTTAGATAAATTCACTGTTTTTCGGATTTAGGTATCCTATGTAAAAATCTGAATGAATATTAATTTATTTTTAGGTAAAAGGTAGACACTTGGATAATTTGTAATTTACCTATAAATATGTAAATCATGTAAATGGGGTTATATGTATACTTAAAAGTAGGTTTACCAAATTATGTTCTACAGTAAGGGGTTTCCACTGTTCACTGATTCTGAGCGACTTCCTTCAAGGGGATTCTCTCATTCAATGATTTAGAAAATTAGATGTGGTCATCACACAAAAACTTCTTTAACAAAAGTTATAGATAATTACGTAATAAAAAATTGAGCATTTCATTACTCTCGAGAGATTAAGTAGCTAACTAAGATGCAAAGCGTCGAGGTCAACTTTATCTCAAGACAGGAATGAAACTTTTCACCGTGGTATGTAATAATTTTATTCGCAACCACTTTATTCTAAACAGGAATTATAAAAATCGATTTTACAGTTTTTCAAAACTGCTGTTAAGCTAATAATAATAATACAATGCAGATAAAATCTGTTGCCATGCCAGCGGTTGGGAAATGACTACTTCCCACCCGCTGTCATGGTAACCTATTTCCCACCCGGGGTGGGAAGTAGACGCTGGTAATGGCTCATTTTCCAACTTTTTAAAAGGCAGTAATGACCTTATTACATATAATTTATGGTTGTGAATATAATATATACAGGGTGTTAGGGAAGTCGACGGAAAAATTTCTAGGGGTGAATCCTTGGCCCAAAATATGATTTAACTTAACTTACCTATACAGGGTGATTTATAACGGGCGGACCAAACTTCAACAGTTTGTTGGGGAGGTCATTTTGAGTAAAAGTTTTATTAAGGGGTGGGTAAAGGTAGAACTGCTCAAAGTAGCCGATGTTTCAAGCGTCATATCTACTACGTATGTGGGCCAATCATATAAAACTTTCTTTTGTGTGATAGTCTGTAGCATTATCAAGGGTAATACCACAAGCGGTGGATATATTTTTGACAAATATTTTGTCATTTCCATGTAAATTATTGCGTTTAAATTTCACGATACAAAATCACATCAAAAATGTCACGAGCCGAAGGCGAGTGACATTTAAATGTGATTTTGTTGAGTGAAATTTGCAATAATTTCTATGGAAATGGCAAAATATTTAAAAAATATATATCCACTTCGAGTGGTATTTGGGACGACTATTTAACAATATTAATACGTAACGATTAACTTTATTGAAAAATAATCCAACAATTAATATAATTATTCATTCTCAATTAAATTCAGCGGAATACTTCCAAAACACAGCATTTTAAAATTTTTAAAACAAGCCACACAGTTTGTTGGGGTTTAGTGTTAAGTAACCTAGCGATATCACTAAGGACAGAACATCGTTGCTAAGCGATACTTCGCAACAAGGCTATTTATTTTTTAGTACGTACATTGTTTTGTGAATATTTTGCATGGTGCCCAATATACACGGTGTTAGGGAAGTCGACGGAAAAATTTTTCGGGGTGAATCCTTGGCCCAAAATATGATGATTTAACTCAACTTACCTATATACAAAGTTGCTTAGTTTAGCCGCTAGAGGGCTTTAAAAACGATTAACTTTTTAATTTTTTTTCAAATAAGTAGAAAAATCTTTGATAGATTTTATTTATTTTTTGGACATGCGTTTTTACCAGTAAACTACAGCTTTTTGTGAAATAAACTTTAATTTCGAATATTATAGGGAGTTTAAAAACTTTGTCACAATTAATTATCCATCCATATTTTTTTAACCCCCTGTATAATCACTACCAATTTTTTTCTGGATAGTTACTTTGATTTATAAGCTATTTCCTCTCTTACAAAATTTTAGTTGGGTAAACGGTTTAGCTACAAAAAAATATTTTTTAAATCCCTATAAGCCTGAATCTGTAATTGTAACTTAACACTAGGCTTGTAGGGATTTAGAGAATATTTTTTGTGGTTAAACCGTTTACCCAACTAAAATTTTGTAAGAGAGGAAATAGCTTTTAAATTAAAGTAATTATCCAGAAAAAAAATTGGTAGTGATTATACATTTAAAAAAAAGCTAATAATTTTTAAAGCCATCTAGCGGCTAAACTAAGCAACTTTGTATACAGGGTGATTTATAACAGGCGGACCAAACTTCATTTTGAGTAAAGAATGTTATATAAACATAAGTCGTATTCCATTTAGTTACCTAACTACAAGAGATCAAAGTTTTATTAAGGGGCGGGTAAAGGTAAAACTGCTCAAAGTAGCCAATGTTTCAAGCGTCATATCTACTACGTATGTGGGCCAATCATATAAAACTTTTTTTTGTGTGATAGCCTGTAGCATTATCTGTCAAACGATATGGATTTCATGGCAATTTATTGATAAGAAGGTCATTAAAAAATATTTTAAATACACCTTGCAATTTATCTCCAAAGATTTTTTTTTTGCGTAAATAGAATTTGAAATTTATGTTTCGTTTTTGAGAAAACGCCTTGCGACACGAAGTGGCCAACTCTACAACTAACTTTTTTATTTTTCTCAAAAATGAAACATAAATTTCAAATTCTGTTTATGCAAAAAAAAAATTTAGAGATAAATTGCAAGGTGTTTTTAAAATATTTTTTAATGACCTTTCTATCAATAAATTGCCATGAAATCCATATCGTTTGACAGACTATTCAACACTATAACATATAAGCCAATCACATTGCAGACATTTGCTTTTTTCAACCAATAACAGCAGTATATCACTGACTATTCCCCTCAGATAATATAAACCAATCCCACCACTCTATTTTCAAAATTTGAACTAATCAGAGTCGAATACAGCGAATATTTTGCACAAGTGCAATACCCGGGTATTTGCACAAGTGCAATATTCTAGTATTTGTGGGAAGAAAACCAAACCAGCTTGGTATACAAGAAAAAGAAACGGAGCTTATGAATTTATTTTGTGAAATTACAGTCACTAAAAGTACAGTTATTATAGTAATTTACAACACAATCTTTATTTGACGTCGAACTGTCTCGATTTTCAATAGGAATGATGCTCTCTTCTTGCCGAGCTGTTTCCTCACTTCGCAACTTTGAAAAAAGGAGGGTGTGGTGCTCTTCATTTAGCTGCAGATATGAATTGATAGAAGAGACACTGCTGTGTCCAGTAATTCTAGTAATTTGTGTTTCCCCTACTCCTTCTTTTGCTAAATTGGAAATTGCCGAAGATCGATTGGAATGGTTCGTGATTTTTACACGCTTAACATCCATTCCAATTTTTTCGGCCGCTTCAGAGGTCCACTTTGATAGCATGTTTCGTCCTATCGGTACATTTTAAAAAAAACCGACCGACTTTTCTCTTTTCCAAGCAGGATTCGGCGTTAGGAACAAGCGTTTAGACGTGATATGTGCTCCTCTTCTTTCCATAAGTTTGTTAAACAACCTGTAATCAAAAAGTAGAATGAATGTGGAATATTTCAATTAAGCTTTGATTATAAAACCAACCTCACTGGACAGTGATCATTGTTATCTTCATTTGCAGTCAACCATTTCTTTCGTGCTAATGGTTGGGCACCGCCTTGCGACGTCTTGTCGAATACTGGGTCGTAGATAATACGTCCTGTCTGCTTACCAAAGTTGTCGAATTCTTTTGTAAAAAACGTAGTAAGACAATTTGCGGCTTCGCCCCCACGCCATGCCAGTTCGAACGAGGCTACGTGATAAAACTTCTTCTGCAGCCCCTCGGGAGTGTTTTCATCCCAAACATTGATCATTTTTATATGGTTTTCTCGACTAAAGGCTACGGCGCTCCTTTTCCTATTCTCGCTGCATGCTTGAAGTTCCTTCCGTTTTGCGTCGCGGGCTTTTCGGGCTTGTTGAAATTCAACGTCTTTAAAAGGATCAAAGCTTACATTAAATTCTTTATAATATTTCTCCTGCAGTACTTTAGCCACGCGATTCCAGTTGGTTTTGATTACTCCCTCTTTATAATTACTGCCATCTTTTCTTCTCATATTGTACCCAAAATCTGTTAAAACGTTTGCCAATTGTACCACAGAGGTGTTTTCGTCGGCAACGTAGCCCTTTTCTTTGCAAAAATCTTCGAATAACCTCCAGAAGCACAGGTTAGATTTCTGAGTATTGATGGGTGTAATATCACCTACTTTGTTGCTGATTTCTTCAACAGAACTAGTTCTAGAGCGCGAATCCATGTTTTCGGATGCCGATCGTCGAGATATTGACCAGAAAAACTTGAAAAACTTGCAAGTAAAAAGCGATCACAGATGCAGAAAAAATGCTGTCAAAGTGTTATCTTTGTTTATCGGCGTTACTATGGATCTACTAATGTTTCATTGTTATATCGTCATACAACCATGATAAACTTTTCTGTTAATAGAAATGTCAGAAAGAAAACTGTAAACTCTTTAAAAAGGAAAAATATGATATTCAAAGAATGAAATTTCTTCGGGAAATAGTCTTGCAATATTTCCCGCGTGAATGCACTTGGGATATAACTACTGAATATTGGGCACCATGCAAAATATTCACAAAACAATGTACGTACTAAAAAATAAATAGCCTTGTTGCGAAGTATCGCTTAGCAACGATGTTCTGTCCTTAGTGATATCGCTAGGTTACTTAACACTAAACCCCAACAAACTGTGTGGCTTGTTTTAAAAATTTTAAAATGCTGTGTTTTGGAAGTATTCCGCTCAATTAAATTCAGCGGAATACTTCCAAAACACAGCATTTTAAAATTTTTAAAACAAGCCACACAGTTTGTTGGGGTTTAGTGTTAAGTAACCTAGCGATATCACTAAGGACAGAACATCGTTGCTAAGCGATACTTCGCAACAAGGCTATTTATTTTTTAGTACGTACATTGTTTTGTGAATATTTTGCATGGTGCCCAATATTCAGTAGTTATATCCCAAGTGCATTCACGCGGGAAATATTGCAAGACTATTTCCCGAAGAAATTTCATTCTTTGAATATCATATTTTTCCTTTTTAAAGAGTTTACAGTTTTCTTTCTGACATTTCTATTAACAGAAAAGTTTATCATGGTTGTATGACGATATAACAATGAAACATTAGTAGATCCATAGTAACGCCGATAAACAAAGATAACACTTTGACAGCATTTTTTCTGCATCTGTGATCGCTTTTTACTTGCAAGTTTTTCAAGTTTTTCTGGTCAATATCTCGACGATCGGCATCCGAAAACATGGATTCGCGCTCTAGAACTAGTTCTGTTGAAGAAATCAGCAACAAAGTAGGTGATATTACACCCATCAATACTCAGAAATCTAACCTGTGCTTCTGGAGGTTATTCGAAGATTTTTGCAAAGAAAAGGGCTACGTTGCCGACGAAAACACCTCTGTGGTACAATTGGCAAACGTTTTAACAGATTTTGGGTACAATATGAGAAGAAAAGATGGCAGTAATTATAAAGAGGGAGTAATCAAAACCAACTGGAATCGCGTGGCTAAAGTACTGCAGGAGAAATATTATAAAGAATTTAATGTAAGCTTTGATCCTTTTAAAGACGTTGAATTTCAACAAGCCCGAAAAGCCCGCGACGCAAAACGGAAGGAACTTCAAGCATGCAGCGAGAATAGGAAAAGGAGCGCCGTAGCCTTTAGTCGAGAAAACCATATAAAAATGATCAATGTTTGGGATGAAAACACTCCCGAGGGGCTGCAGAAGAAGTTTTATCACGTAGCCTCGTTCGAACTGGCATGGCGTGGGGGCGAAGCCGCAAATTGTCTTACTACGTTTTTTACAAAAGAATTCGACAACTTTGGTAAGCAGACAGGACGTATTATCTACGACCCAGTATTCGACAAGACGTCGCAAGGCGGTGCCCAACCATTAGCACGAAAGAAATGGTTGACTGCAAATGAAGATAACAATGATCACTGTCCAGTGAGGTTGGTTTTATAATCAAAGCTTAATTGAAATATTCCACATTCATTCTACTTTTTGATTACAGGTTGTTTAACAAACTTATGGAAAGAAGAGGAGCACATATCACGTCTAAACGCTTGTTCCTAACGCCGAATCCTGCTTGGAAAAGAGAAAAGTCGGTCGGTTTTTTTTAAAATGTACCGATAGGACGAAACATGCTATCAAAGTGGACCTCTGAAGCGGCCGAAAAAATTGGAATGGATGTTAAGCGTGTAAAAATCACGAACCATTCCAATCGATCTTCGGCAATTTCCAATTTAGCACAAGAAGGAGTAGGGGAAACACAAATTACTAGAATTACTGGACACAGCAGTGTCTCTTCTATCAATTCATATCTGCAGCTAAATGAAGAGCACCACACCCTCCTTTTTTCAAAGTTGCGAAGTGAGGAAACAGCTCGGCAAGAAGAGAGCATCATTCCTATTGAAAATCGAGACAGTTCGACGTCAAATAAAGATTGTGTTGTAAATTACTATAATAACTGTACTTTTAGTGACTGTAATTTCACAAAATAAATTCATAAGCTCCGTTTCTTTTTCTTGTATACCAAGCTGGTTTGGTTTTCTTCCCACAAATACTAGAATATTGCACTTGTGCAAATACCCGGGTATTGCACTTGTGCAAAATATTCGCTGTATTCGACTCTGATTGGTTCAAATTTTGAAAATAGAGTGGTGGGATTGGTTTATATTATCTGAGGGGAATAGTCAGTGATATACTGCTGTTATTGGTTGAAAAAAGCAAATGTCTGCAATGTGATTGGCTTATATGTTATAGTGTTGAATAGTCTGTCAAACGATATGGATTTCATGGCAATTTATTGATAGAAAGGTCATTAAAAAATATTTTAAAAACACCTTGCAATTTATCTCTAAATTTTTTTTTTGCATAAACAGAATTTGAAATTTATGTTTCATTTTTGAGAAAAATAAAAAAGTTAGTTGTAGAGTTGGCCACTTCGTGTCGCAAGGCGTTTTCTCAAAAACGAAACATAAATTTCAAATTCTATTTACGCAAAAAAAAAATCTTTGGAGATAAATTGCAAGGTGTATTTAAAATATTTTTTAATGACCTTCTTATCAATAAATTGCCATGAAATCCATATCGTTTGACAGATAATGCTACAGGCTATCACACAAAAAAAAGTTTTATATGATTGGCCCACATACGTAGTAGATATGACGCTTGAAACATTGGCTACTTTGAGCAGTTTTACCTTTACCCGCCCCTTAATAAAACTTTGATCTCTTGTAGTTAGGTAACTAAATGGAATACGACTTATGTTTATATAACATTCTTTACTCAAAATGAAGTTTGGTCCGCCTGTTATAAATCACCCTGTATACAAAGTTGCTTAGTTTAGCCGCTAGATGGCTTTAAAAATTATTAGCTTTTTTTTAAATGTATAATCACTACCAATTTTTTTTCTGGATAATTACTTTAATTTAAAAGCTATTTCCTCTCTTACAAAATTTTAGTTGGGTAAACGGTTTAACCACAAAAAATATTCTCTAAATCCCTACAAGCCTAGTGTTAAGTTACAATTACAGATTCAGGCTTATAGGGATTTAAAAAATATTTTTTTGTAGCTAAACCGTTTACCCAACTAAAATTTTGTAAGAGAGGAAATAGCTTATAAATCAAAGTAACTATCCAGAAAAAAATTGGTAGTGATTATACAGGGGGTTAAAAAAATATGGATGGATAATTAATTGTGACAAAGTTTTTAAACTCCCTATAATATTCGAAATTAAAGTTTATTTCACAAAAAGCTGTAGTTTACTGGTAAAAACGCATGTCCAAAAAATAAATAAAATCTATCAAAGATTTTTCTACTTATTTGAAAAAAAATTAAAAAGTTAATCGTTTTTAAAGCCCTCTAGCGGCTAAACTAAGCAACTTTGTATATAGGTAAGTTGAGTTAAATCATCATATTTTGGGCCAAGGATTCACCCCGAAAAATTTTTCCGTCGACTTCCCTAACACCGTGTATACATATATTCCTATTATTAATTTTTGGCCCAAGGAAATCGTTATAAAAAAGCAAAACTATTTCTACAAAACAACTGTTCAAACGAAAATTATGATGATATGATTGTTTTATGAAATTTTATTTTTATTAAACAATTACAAAATTTCCCCACAAAAAGGAAAAAACAAGAGTAAAGTGCCACTTCTGGTTGCCTCATTTTAACCAAAAATCAATAGGCCCTCTGAATTTATATTAGAAACGATGGTATACATTTTCAGGCCAATCCATTAGCTGACAGACAGACTCACAGACTGACAGACATCACTTCAAAAACTGCAGAAATCACTAGATTGAAATAAATTATGAAATTGTTATTAATGGAAGATTTTATAACACTTACAGCTTTAGAATACTTTTTTGTCAATTTTTGAAAAAACCCAGATTTAGTCTAAAACGTGCGGGTTTTTTCAGGTGGGAAAATCATGCCAACCCTGGTTTTGTTATGGCTTCGGTGTCTTTCTCCATTCTTTTCTATTTTGTACTTTACGCCTCATTTCACTCCACTGTATGTCTCTCTTAAAGGTGGCATTTCTAACTTCTTCCCTCCACGTATTTCTCAGTCTTCCTTTAGTTTTCTTTTTATGTGTGCATGCTTCAAATATTCTTCTTACCTTCTTTATCTTCTCCCATCCTCATTACATGCTCTAACCATCTTAACTGCCCTTGACCTATCGTATCTAATATTGGTTTAGTTTCCAGATTTCCTCTGATGTCGACGTTTCTTATTTTGTCCAATCTTGTTTTGCCCTCAATTTTCCATAAGAACCTCATTTCTGTGCTTTGTATTGTGCTTTTGTGTTAAAACCCACGTTTCCGACCCATATATTAAGATTGGGGTGGCTACTCTTTCAAATATTTCAGTCTTTAAGGGCCGGTTGCAGAAAGCAATATTAAGTCTGGTGTTAGCTAACATCGCGTCAAAGTGAACAAAATCGCATCAAATTTTGTTTACTAATGCATTAGTTACCATAAGCATTTGAGATTTGATTCGTTTTTGTTCACTTTTGACGTCGCGTTAGCTAACACCAGACTTAACATTGCTTTCTGCAACCGGCCCTAAGTATTTCTTTTTTATCCAAAAATGTGTTCTTTCCTTTATCCAATGTAACATCTTGTGCTATTTTTGTTCCTAAATATTTAAACTTGCCGACTTGTTCTAGAACGTTTCCCACATGTATTTGATGTTCCTTTTTATTTTTACTGATAATCATTGTTGTTGTCTTTTTTTATTTCATTTATTTCCATGTCTAAAGCTTCCAGGGAGTTATTGTACATCCTTAGGTTTTCATTTAATGTTTTTTCATTGCTAGCGATCAGCACTAAATCATCTGCATAATATCAGTTCTGTGATTTGTATATCTTCCATTCTCCAGTGGCCTACTTTGTATTGTTTTATGACTTTTTTTGCTTTTTTGATTCCCTTGTCTAGCACCCCAGCGAAAAATAATGCGCTCAATATGCATCTCTGCCTAACTCCTTTTTTAGTTTCGATCATTCGTGATGTTTCATGTTTTACTTTAACAAAGTTCCTCGTTTGCTTGTATAAGGATTTTACATCATTTATCATCTTTTCACTTACACCTCTTTTTTGTAGTATTCTCCAAATATCCTTTCTATTTATTTTATCGAACGCCTTATGTAGGTCTATAAAGCACAGGTGTATCTCTCCGTTCTCTCAAATTGCCTTTTCACTTATTTGTCAGATAACGAATATTGCATCTGTAACGGCCCTGTTGGATCTAAAGCCATATTGCGAGTCTTCTAGAGTTTCCTCCAAAACCTCAAAAATTTGAAATTGAGTTTTCAACAGATCTTCACATTTTAAGGTCCCCTGAACCCAAAATACATGTTTTTGTTTATTGGTGTGGCTGTCTGTGAACGGAATATCTCAAAAACGAAAAGAGGTATGGTGTTGAAACTTCATATATAAGTTTTGTGTACTATCTAGATCTGAGATAGGTGATTTTCAAGAAGAATACCTCTAAAATGGGTTTCTTTCGTTTTTTTTTATTAACTCGTATTTTAAATGAACACCAGGTATATTATTATATTTTTAAATTTAGCTTATAATTTTAGAGAAAATCGTACGACACTCATTAATGACCAATAGAAAAATTAGTTCACGAGCCGTATCCAAGACAACAACAAAATTTCTAGGAAATTTTTTGTAGGTAGAAATTATTTCTTTTTAGGGTTTGTGTCGTTACGATCTTCTTACCGAATCTCCATTCGAGCATTAATTCATATCCGGAAATATATTTTTCGTGCATTCAACAACGTTCTAATTTGCACGAGCGTAATACGACGTTGTTGGAACGCACTCAAAAACATTTCCGGAAAGAATTAATGCTCTTAATTAAAATTAAAAATTAATTTTTCGCTAATTATAAGATCACTAAAAGGAAGTTGTGTCACACCAGATTTTTTTCTAATATTCTAGCATATACTTTTCCCACTATGCTTAACAGCGTAATTCCCCGATAATTATTACAGGCCTTTGCGTCTCGTTTTTTAAATATTGGTATAATAATTTCGAATGGCCAATCTTCTGGCGCTTCTCTTGTATTCAGTACCTTGTTCATTATTAGCTTTAAGGTCTCTATCATTTCTTCATTTCCGGCTTTTAGCATATCGACCATTATCTGATCATATCCTGGCGCCTTTCCCAATTTCATTGTATTTATTGCCTCTTTTATTTCTTCTATAGTTATATCTTCCACTTTTTGTGGTTCTTCTATGTTCTCTAGGTTTCGAGGTGGTTTGTTTTCCTTCTTTTCTACTTTAACGTTTTTTCCTTCCAATAAATCTTTAAAATATCTTTTCCATCTCTCCATTATCTCTCCTTCCTCTAATAATTTTGTTATCTATTTTTAATATTTTTCAACATGGTATTATTATTCTTTCTCTCTTTTCCGGTTTTCTTTGAATGCTGTTTTCATTTTCTCTCCGAAGTCCGCCCAGGTCTTTTGTTTTTCTTCTGTCACCAGTTTCTTGACTTTCGTTCTTCAGATTTATATTCCTCGTAATCTTTTTGGTTTTTCGTATTTAGATATTTTTTCCATTTTAGTTTCTTCTTTTTAACAGATTGCTTAATTTCTTCCGTCCACCAATGTCCTTGTGCTTTTGTTGTTTTTGATATTCCACACGTTTGTTCTGCACTCGTTAGTATTATGCCTTTTAATTTTTCCCATATTTTAACTGTTGTTTCTTTGAGTTTATCTCTGTCAACCTTCACCTTAGACATTCTTGGTACCTATTTCTAGTCTCTGCCTCCCTTAGTTTATAGCATTTTATTTTTTTATTTACTATCTTTTTGTTTCTTTGCTCTGGGGTGATCTTGTTGCTACTGTCCCATTTCATTATCAGCAGAAAGTGGTCGCTTCCTATTTCCAGTCCTCTCATAACTTTTACATCTTTTATTCTTCTTCGTAATTCTTTTCCTACTAAAAAGTAGTCTATTATAGATTTCTCGTCCCTGCTCTTTATTTCTCTTGTGATCTTGTGAATTTCTTTGTGTTGGAAATGCGAATTTCACTCAACTCATTCATCATCTTATATTATAAGAGCTGATGCCAGCCGCTGGCCGTCCAGACCGTAAGCACTGGCGCCCGCACATGCTGACTGCGCGCAAGTGGCGACGCAGCAAGCATTTGTATTATTAACGCTGGCAGAGCCGGACGTCGGCTGGCTACCAGCTTAAGCAAGCATTTTTATTGTTAACCGTTTCTTTACGCTGGCCGGGCCAGACGTAGGCTGGCCAACGCGTTCTAATCTATTCAGAAATTCAGAATTCTCTCTCCATTTGTGTTTTTCGTTTCTTCGCCATACTTTCCCAGGCACCATTCTGTGCCTTCATTTTTATTTCTCACTCTTCCGTTTAAGTCTCCCATTATAAAAACATTACATTTGCTTTCATCCAGTCGTTTTTGTAAACCCTGGAAAAATTGGTCTTTTACTTCTTTCTTCACGTCTTCATTTGGCCCATATGCCACTATCATTAGGTACTCCTCTCCATTTTTCCCTTCTTTTACATTTACCGCTAGAATTCTTTCACTGATAAATTTTTCTTCCTTGATATATTTCATTTTCTCCTCTTTAATTATCATTGCTACTCCGGCTTTTACAAAATTTTCTTTGTTCACACCCGACCATAACATCCAGTATCTATTGGGTAATTTTGTGGTACCATTTCCCTTCTTTTTTGTTTCCGTTATTTCTAGATAATCAATATTTAACTTACCTATTTCATTTATTAATTCTTCCTCTTTTTTTTTCCATGTTCCTACTTTGCTGTATTTTGTCTCTTCCTTATCTGTGTTTACACTCTTTTTATTTTTTACTGTTTCATTTTCCTTACTCGTTGTCCTTGATCGTGCCAGGGTCGTTGTTTTTGTTTTTTGTTTCTTCTAGTTTTTTAGTTGCTCTATTACTCCTTTTTTTATCTCCTCCCATATGTAGTCTATTCCCTCAATTTGAACCTTTTTGTAGCCCACCTTTACTTTCTTTCCTTTTTTTACTCTTATTTGGTGATTTTTCTTATTTCATTCTGTATTTCTTTTTCTTTGAGGGTCATAATCATGATCGATGTAAATTTTAGATCCGTTTAATTTATATTTATTTGCCATTACCACTTGCTTTCTTTCCCAGTCTCCTATCTTGAGAATTTTTACTGTCTCTCCGTTTTTACTATTTATAACGGTCACTTTCTTTACGTCTACTTCGACGCCCAGCTTTTCTGAAAGAAATTGTTTTGATGCTTCTTGCTTCAGTTCTTCCTCAAATTTCACCCCTTTCACTATTATATTGCATTCTTGTTTTTCTTTTTCTAACTTCTCCCAATTGTTTTCCAGGCATTCGATTCTTACTAAGAGCTTTTTCCTCTCTCTTGTCCAATTTTCTTCATTTCTTCTCATTTGTTCTTGTTATTTTTTGTTCTTTTCCGTACTCTTTTTAATTTCACCCATCATCGCTTTTATCATATCTTTAATCTCTATTTCTTCATCCACCTTCTGCAGTGTTCTGATTGCTCTCGTACTTTTCTTGAAAATCTCCATTTCCTCATTATTGTTCGGATCTCCATCTCTTTTGTTTCCGCCGTCAATCGTTGTAATCTTCAATCGTATATTTGTTTATTTTGGATGTTTCCTGTTTTTGCTTACTTGGTAATTATTCCATTGCGCCTATCACAGTAACGCACGTGTCTGGTCTGACCTTGCTCATTCCGCACTGCATCTCCGCTTACTCATTTATTTCTACATTGTGAAATAACTTTGACCCCTTAATTTTCACCTACAACACCCACCAGCACAAAAACTTTATACACTTTGTTATGCTGAACACTGTGCACTTCACTCCTGCACTTTTCCATGTGAAAATCAGCGTAATAAAGCCTGTAAACGAGTAATTTTATGCTGCTGATGTTATTCACGTCCGGCCCGCCAGGCAACCCACATATATGAATGTTATGAGTATCATAACTGCCACAGACGTTTTGAAATCCGAGCTCCAAGAGGGAGAATTTTAAGACATTTAAGGCTGTTATATTCATAAGATCCGTGGTTTGTTCAATAGTTTATCCACTGCAATATGGTAAAGAAATGTTACCGTACAGATACAGTTATGAATTAGTTACCAGCCTACTTTTGTATATGTAAACAAAGGCTTAATATCCTGAAATCGGCAAAACTGACTTACAGTTCACATACTTTATAAATACACCATCTTTTTTACAGTGGCTGTTAGGATAACTAAGTTATTTTGTGTAAAAAAGATATAATTTTCAAATTTACACATTTCAAAATTAGTCTAGAATTTGTGGATTTTTTAAAGTGTGCTTTAAGGTGCTAAGTCTAAAATGCTGAACTAATACTGCTTCATATATACTCTGGTCCTTAAGGGTAATGCTTTATTTTTAGAATTTTAGATAGGGACTGATGGTGTTCTATTTTAAAATTAAGTAAATTGACAAAGTGTACATGCAGTTTTTGATGTGAAGTTTATTGTTATTTTGTTTGAAATTGTCGCTTCTATATTTTTATTTAAAAACATTGTAGCAGTCACGAATTTATTGATATTTAAACTATCAGGTGTCTGTTATAAAATAAAGTTAGCTACTTGCAGGTGTATTTATTTTCTTGTTTCCTCAAAAACAGGAAGTTACACTTATTTATCTTTTTGGGACGGTAGGACAACGAATAAACTTTAGAGTAAGTTAGACTAGGGTGGCTATTTTAGTCTTGGGTTATTTCTGACATTCTCTCTTTATCTCTTAGTTTGTCTGCTGGAGTGTAGTGTGTTTGCTGTATTTACAAAATTATCTGGAGAAATTAATTGCTGTACAAAATGGATTTAGTAGTTAACATTGTTCAGCAACACTTTTGAGTAATTTTGTTTGTATCAGCAGTTTGTGCCGAGCAAAATGTGTAAATTGATGTACACGGGTATGTTTTGTAGTTTGTTTTTAATTTTGTGACTTATAAAATGTTTGAAATAATATATTGCGTACAAATATTAACTGAGTATTGTGTAGGTCGAGCATCTCGAGCAACAAATGCGTGACATGTCCAAGTTGATTGAAGCCAACGAATTGAGGCAGAATGAAGTAGAAGCTGAAAAGAAAGAAGCCATCGAAAAGATTTTCGTGCTTCGTGACATCATTCGAGACTTGGAGTCCCAAGTGGAGGCGAAGACCGAAGCAGAGACCGAGTTGCGAGTTTTAGTGTCGCAATTGGAGGACATCGTTAAACAGCAAAACAAAGTTAACGAAGAGCTGAGTCAGCATTTGGGTTCTGCTAAAAACATTGCAGAAGCACAGCAGCACATCGAACAACTGGAAGATGAAGTACAAAGGCTGAGATTGACAACTGAATTTGCGGGAAGCGAGGGCGCATTAAAGCAAATTAAAACCCAGGCAAGTTACTAGGTTTTGTGTAGCTTTTATATGTGCTATAAGTGGTGTGTATTAAACTGATTGTGTTTATTTTTCCAGTTGAACGAATTTGAGACTAATATTGATAAACGAACTCGTGATTTAGAGGCTCTACATTCTGCAATTTCTGCTACAAGTTGTAGTTCTCCATCAGAAGATATGTCAATCAGAGATCAGGTAAAATACTTTTCATTAATTTTCGAAAAAACGTTTTTTAACAAAATTACCCACAATTTACATAGTTAACTATTTAATTATTTGTTGCGGATATTATAGCAACCGCTGTTTTTCCAAAGAAACCTAGGCTAACGCTAACCTTCTACAGATAATGTGGAATTACAGGGCAAAATTACTATTTCATTAATTTAATTTTAGCTCAACATATTTGAAATGGATATAATACTCTTAGGGCCGGTTGCAGAAAGCAATGTTAAGTCTGGTGTTAGCTAACGCGACGTCAAAGTGAACAAAAATGAATCAAATCTCAAATGTTTATAGTAACTAATACATTAGTAAACAAGATTTGATGCGATTTTGTTCACTTTGACGCGACGTTAGCTAACACCAGACTTAACATTGCTTTCTGCAACCGACCCCTAATACAAATTTTAAATAGTATTTTGATTGTTTATTTGGTAAAAATGGAATATGTTACTTGGACATTAGTCTTCAATACAGCCATAAGGTTGTTATATTTAATTAATTATTGAGTTACAACTTGTACTGTAGTGCGCAAAATGTCTTTTTTCACGTCGTCAATGGTAACATAAATAAATATCCTATTTGTTACTACGTTAAAAAATGGCAAACTTCACGCATTGATAACAATGCGCAAATTACCCCTTTTTTAATGATGATTGAAAAATAACTTATTTCTCATAATCTTGTTCTTAGTATGTGATGGCATTCACTATGTGTATAGTCTTCGTGATGAATGCTGAAACAAGGTATTTGTCATAACTTAATTCTCTAACCTGTGCATAATGCAACAAGCAGTAAAGAACATATTAAAAGGAAAAGGGAGTTGGAGGATCCAGAAAAGTGGGAAGAAGAGCAAAAGTTTCATCGCGTATGGAAAAAAAGAGAAGTGATAACAAATAAAAAAAATCTTCTAAGAAAAAATGTGTACATAGAAGACGATTTGACACAGAATGAGTTAAGCATACAAAAGAAACTAAAGATATTAGCAAAACAACAACGCGAGCAAGGAATAAACGTTAAGATGAGATATAAAAAACTAATAATTAATGATAAGGTCTACGAGTGGAGTGAACAGGAAAATCGTCTTAGATACAAATACGCAAAAAATGATACAATGGAAGAAAACGGCAAACAGAAAAAAAAACTAACAAAACCGAAAGTAACGATAGGAAAAACGATAACAACTGCAATGAAAAAGAACATGAATAATAGACAAAAAAGACAAGGGAAGAAAATAAAATAAAAATCGAAACCATGCTAGCAGTAGGTAAAATGAATGAAGTAGCACAAGAGATGGAAAGGTACCAAATCGAAATATTGGCACTGCAAGAGATAGGTGGAAACAACTAGGAAGAATTGACAAAAAAAACTTCACGCTTTACTACTCCGGCTAAGATAAACAAGAAAGAAACGGAGTGGCATTTATGATAAGGGGAAAACTTAATAACGAGGTAATCCAGTTTAGAGCGATAAACAGAAGAATATGTCTTGTCTTATAAAAATACAAAACAAACAATCTAATTTAACAATAGTAAATATATACGTGCGTGCCTATGGGAGGAATCGGAAGATGAAGACAAACAACAATTTTATGAAAAATGAGAAGAAGTCTGCGAAGAAGTACCAAGGAATGATAAGTTGAAGATTATTCGTGACTTCAATGCAAAAACAGGGAAGGAAGAATACAATAAACATATTGCAGAAAAAGAAACAGTACATAACATCACAAACAACAATGGATCAAGATTATGCAATTTAGCTTCACTGTCAAATACGTACATAGTAAGCACCAACCACAAGCATAAAAAACAAAATAAGATAACCTGGATGATACCAGGGCGAACAGAGGAATTCAGATAGACCACGTCTTAATAACAAACAAATGGAAAAACATTGTGAATGACGTAAGGTCGTATAGAGGGGCAAACGCCGATTCTGACCATATTCTGGTAATTGCTAAAATAAAGATGAAAATAATATTATGTTCAAACATTTTGTTTGACCATGAATCTAACAAAATGGTGTAAAATGACTGAAATTGTGTAGACTCAAAAGTGCATGCAAAGTAGATTACAAGCACCAGTAAAGCGTGCCAATTCCGTGTTTACAAACAGACTTTGCAGTTTATCAAACGCACTAGGTTATGTTACTAAGTATTGCAGCGAGTGCTTTGACAAGGTGTGCAGTTTGCGCGGCCAGTAGGTCGGGTTACAAACAGCTTGTATACAATTACGATGTACTAAGTGCCTACGCTCGTGTTTTTTAATAATAGGTTAAAAAACACGACACACATTTATTGTATATAACCTCTGTAATGTTAGATTTAATTCAATATAATTTTAGCAATGAGAGTATATTCGTTGATAGTGGTTGACGAAGGCAAAAATTGTCTGTAACGGGGTGGTTTGGCCTGACCATCTCACGCTATCTCTTATAACAACAAAAACAAGCTCCATCTCCTGTCAAGGAACTAACCTGGTTCTACAAACTATAAAAAAGTGCTAAGTTCCAAAGTGGATCTGGCTACCTTTTTTACATTGGTCCTTTGAGCCGGATCCAAATTTTGAGCTATTTGGGCAACTGGACCGGACTTTAGAGGAAGAAAAATAATTGAAGGAAACATTGGCTATCTTTTTTACATATTAAAACATCAGAAATCGGAAAATATCAGAAGACAATGGAGCACACAACACCTGAACAAAGAGGTAGTCAAAAATAAATGCATTGAGACTATAGAAGAGAACTTAAAAACAAAGGCAAATGCCAGAATAGAAGAAAAATGGCAGAATATAAAAGACACAATAATACATACGGCCGAAAAGATTTTAGGAGAAAGAAGAAAAGAACCAAGCAAGACAAAGATGGGTATCAACAGAAGATGAGAGGGAGCTAGACAAATACAGAGAGATAAGGAAAGAATCAAAGAAATTATGTAAAAAGAAAAAGACATTATGGATTGATAAACAGATGCAAGAACTAGAAGAACATAATAAAAGATAAAAAACTATTTGGATACGTAAAACAACTGAATAAAACAAAGAAATCATTCGCAAAAATAGGGAAAACAGAATAGGAAACACTTCAAAGAACTTTTTAAAAATCCGGGAGGGTTAAATGAAGAAGAAGACCTAACAGAGACAAAAGACCATGACGAAGAAGTTGCAACATACGAAGAATTTATGAATGTAGTAAAATAATTAAAGTATCAGGCCCTGATGATATTAACAATGAATTAATAAAATATAATAATAATAATAATAATGCATTTATTTCCACACGTAGCAACAGTACAGAAAACCAAATTAAAGAAACAAGTTAATTGAGGAAACAATTGGGTAGCAGTTCAGCAGCAGTGAACACTGCGTTTGGTCTTCCACTGTACCCAGCAAATAAAAATGAGGTTTGTTAAATATAGAATAAATGCCTAATAACTAATAATATTAATACAATAAGTTAAATTTTGACTTTTTGAATTGAATTTTAAAAAATTGTAATAGGAGATTAGTTAAGTCAATTTGGTGTTAAAGTTTGCATGATTAATATTATATTAAATAAAAATCATTAAGTCGTAAATAGTTTAATAAATAAGCAAAAAAACGTTTCGCACAATTAAATTGGCTTCATCAGTTTATGATAATAAGAGCATTATGTTGAAATGGTTAAATGGAAAATTACAAATGGTTTAATTAGTTTTTGTAGAACATAACTATAATCATTACGACTTTTTTATATTTTTTATAATACTATTAAAGTAAGGAGTTAAATGATTAAATTTACATTTTAAATAAATAACTGTTATAAATTATTTTAATTAATATTTTACTGGCTTTCATTTCGAAGCAAGCATGCAAACTTTAACACCAAATTGACTTAACTAATCTCCTATTACAATTTTTTAAAATATTAATACATTACAAAATAACTAACACCAATAATTCTGTGACAAATCAACACATAAAATCGATACACAAGTGATACCTAACTATTCTGACGGTTCAGCAAGTGCAGTCGCAATTTGGCCTTGAATGAAACCAATGGATAATTTTTAATATTTTGGGGGATGCTATTGTATACCTTCGCAATTTGATAAGAGAAACCCCTTTCAAACAGGGCAGTCTTATGTCTTAAATTTAAATTATGAACATCTGTCCTATAGGAAATTTTGTTACACAAATAAGCAGGACATTTATCTGTAATTACTTTATGGTAAAGACAAGCAGCTTGCAAAGATCGTCTATTGTGCATATTCAGCCAATTCGATTCTTTAAGTTTATGAGATATGCGATCGTACTTTTTAACACCATGAATCAGTCGCAGACATGAGTTTTGTACTCTTTGAATTCTGCTAGCCGCATCAACCGTGATGCTGGGGCCGTAAACCTGAGAGCAATAAGAAAAGTGAGATAGCACTAATGCTTCACAAAGCATGGACTTAATTTTAGGCGACAAATAAGATCTGTGTGGATAGATAAGTTTCATATTAATGTAAGCTTGTTTAATATAATTAGAGATTTGTTTATTGTACCTAAAACCATTATCCATGATTAATCCCAGATTTCTAGCCTCAGCAGCAACGGGTATCGTAGTATCATTAATTTTTTAAATTATTCTGTCTCCCAGTTTCAATAAGATATTTTTGTTGCCAAATAATAAGACTACAGACTTGGATGGGTTAATTCTTAAGGAATGGCGTTGCGAAATAGTAGCAATGGTCTTTAGATCCTTGTTTATGTCCACCACCGCTTGCTGATACTGTTCACTTTCAAAGCTATGATACAGCTGCGTGTTGCTGCATATTGCAAGTAGTTATACTATTGCAAAAGGCAGATGTATAAATGGTAAACAGCAGTGGTCCTAATATGGATCCCTGTGGCACGCCCCTGCTAATATTTCTATAGTCAAGGATCCAGAACTCATTCTTACATATTGTAGCCGGTCTTTTAAGTAATTTTTAATCAAGATGACGCTAGGTGGAGAAAGGCCTATAGAATCCAGAATAGGTAAGAGAATATCATGGTCGATAGTGTCAAATGTTTCACTAAAGTCCAATAGGACCAAGACTGACATCTTGTTGTTATCTATAGCAGTGAGCAAATCATCAGTAACTTTTGATAGAGCAGTCGAACAGCTTTAGCCAGCTCGAATTCCGGACTAACATTCAGGAATAATACTGAACTTTTGTAGATGAGATTGCAGCTGCAGATTAATAATCTTTTCAATAATTTTCGATAACACAGGTAAAATACTAATTGGCCGTAAGTCTTTATATTCTGCGAAGTTAGAAATTTTGGGAATAGGTATTATAGTGGCCTTTTTCCAACTAGCAGGAAAATAATTGTTTTCAAAGCAGCTGTTTATAATATGTGTCAGATAAGGTAGGATAAAAGGGCAATTTATCATGTCAATAATTAGACCATCAAAACCAGTAGCATTGCTTTTGATTTCATTAATAGTCTTAGCAACTGTTTGAATGTCGACTAAAGTAAAATTGAAGGAAACTGTGTTACTATTAGCTTTATTGGTTTTGTAACTACTAATAATTTTGGAAGTGTCATTATTGACATCAGGAGTACAGTTTATAAAAATGTTATTAATGTCATTTGGATTCTGGAGGTTAGTTGGTAAATCATTATGTTTTGAACGCTTCAGATCTAGTCTTTTTAGTTCACGCCAGATTTCCCTAGATTGAGAATTCTGTAGTTTAAAATCTAAGTACGCTTTTTTTTCACGTTTAACAGCTTGTGTGGTAAAATTTCTAACGGTTTTGTAGTAGTTCCAGTGACCAGGAATTTTAGTTTTTTTAAACTTAGTCAAAGCTTTATCTCTGATTTTCATTAAGAGCCTTATATTATTAGTAATCCAGGGTGCACCTCTGTTACAAAGCTGGACAGTTTTAACAGGAGCGTGCTTATTAAATACTGTTAAAATATTACAGTTTAAAAACTTTACTTTTTCATTTACATAGTAATTCGGAATAAATTTTGCCACGGGATAAGCTGAAGATCATTTAGAAATAAGTTTAAATGAAATTGTTTGTAAGACCTAAAGGTTTTGTATATAGGTGCATTGGTGGGCCCGTTTCGTGGTCAGCAAATTTCAACCCACCTACTCCTGAATCAGTTATACAATCTGTATCGGAAACGAATACCACGTCCAAAAGAGACTTGATCCGTGTAGGCTGAGTAATAATCTGTTTTAGATCTAAGGACTCAATCATGGTGTTAAAGTACACAGAACTTGGGTGACGTGAATCTAGCAAATCTATATTCACATCGCCAAAACAAAAAAGTGTTATCACATCCAGACAAAATCTGCACACACGATTGCTCCAATTCATCACAAAACAGTTTATAATTTGATTTAGGTGGTCGATAAACTGCACCAACACCAATAATGTATTTATGACTCTTAAAAGTTAACCAAACTTGTTCAATGTTATTATTATTTATATTAATGGACGTTACTTGCAATGTATTTCTAACATAAGTGCACACTCCACCACCTCTATCAACACGATCAGTGCGTACCAAATTATATCCAGGAATTTTTAAGATGTCATTACTTACTGTATCAGACAGCCAAGTTTCACCAACTGCAACTACGTCATACTCGAGCTGAACAGCAAAATCTTTCAAAATATGGAACTTAGATAAAAGTGATCTAATATTTATATTTATATGTACAAACTTCAATGTTAACATTGTTATTTTCAAATCACTTGTGTACTGAAAACAAACAAAAGATTACTTCGCATGTGTGAATTGCGCTAAACAAAGTTACTAGAAAAAAATGAAATATAGATGCAATAAACTATAATTAAATAAACCTAACTGTAATGATAATCAATACACAGAATTGATAAACAGATACCTGGTAAATGAAACAAAAAGTTTATTCAGTGAGAGCCACCGCCGTAGCAAGCTAAAAATTGTGTGTATTATCATATTATTATCGAATGTCCTCGGAGGAGAAAATACGTTTCACATTACTATCACATTTAGCATACACTTTTCCTTGAAAGGACCACATATTTTTACCACCGTATTTTTTGCAGCATCTTTTAGGAGTTACTGTCGTAACTTTGTCAGATCCTCCTTGATTACAATTTTGGATCCTTTCAGTAGCTTCTTATTACTGTAAACCTGTTTTTTGGTATTGCGACTAATAAATTTGACTATTATTGGTTTTATCAGAGGTTCTTTGGCTGGGAGGCGATGGCTGCAATCTATCAGGTTTGGAGGGATATCCAGTTGTAATTTATCACGACAAAATTTGCTTACTACATTGTCGGTGTTTTTGCCTTTTGTTTCAGGATTTCCAAATATTCTTAAACTATTTATGGAGGCATATTATATGGAGGCAAAACATTGTTAACACACATGCATAACTTAATAACAAAAATATGGAAAGAAGAATCTATGCCAATTGATTGGAAACAAGGTTTGCTAGCTTCAATCTTCAAAAAAGGAGATGCAGCTAACTGTAATAACTACAGAGGCATAATGTTACTAAACACCACATACAAGCTTCTACCTTCGATTCTAAGAAACAAATTGAACATACAGGGTGTTAGGGAAGTCAATACCATAAATTGTAGGGATGACAGAACTGTAAGAATGGAGTCGAAAGTTCCTTAGAAATTATTGGATTAGATGTACAGATTCTTCACAACTCGATGTTAAAAAATGTTACGATACGTTTTTTGTACTGCTGAAATGCATATTCATACAATCCGTTTTTGGAATTTATTGTGCTGTTGCCACAAGCCGGGAGTATCTGCAAGAGTACGAGGGGCTATGTTACGCAGGGTCGAATCTTACATTAAAGCAAATGGCTCACACTTTGAGTATTTACTGTAAATAATGTTCATTTTTAATGTAATAATTTCATTTTCGTTTATTTGATTTGTTAAGCGTGTAAGTCATACAGTGCATAATTGCTTAGTAACAGAGGATAATCAAAACTTAAACAATGTTAAGGGATGCTCATTATGTCAGCAGTTCCAAAAATTTTCGGCATCGTTTTTAACACCCATTCTCGAAGAATCTCTGCATCTAATCAAAAAATGTCTCTAGACTTTTCAACTACATTTTAGTCATTCTTTCATCCCTATAATTTATGGTATTGACTTCCCTAACACCCTGTATATATTTCAGCATATCAGGCCCTTAAGGCCCAGAGCTTTGAAGCAGATTGTCTTCCACTTCTTTCTGTCTTTTGCAAGATTTTTCCAATCTCTCATTTTCAATTCTTTTAGATCCTCCTTCACGCAGTTCAGCCACTGTCTCTTTAGTCTTCCTCTTTTGTTTTTTCCTTCTGGTTCTTTGTTGAGTAAGGTTTTGGGTATTCGGTCTGGGTTCATTCTTATGATGTGTCCTAACCATCTAAGGCGGTTCTGTTTAATTATATTAATTATGTTTGGCTCGTTGTACTGCTCGTATACTTTCTCATTTGTTCTGCGTCTCCAGAGGTCCCTATCTCTTATACCTCCGTAAATTCTTCTGAGGATTTTCCGTTCGAAAATACACAGCTTGCTAATGTCTTTCTGCCGTAACACCCAGGTTTCACTTCCGTAGATGACAGTTGGTCTTATGATGGTTTTGTACACTTTTACTTTTACCGCGCGGGAGATATTTTTTAAACACCCTGTATATGCAGAAGCAAAAATTGAACAGTGTCAACAAGGATTTCGGAAAGGCAAATCAATCAATAGATGCCATACATGTGCTAACACAAACAATTGAAAAATGCCATGAACATGACATAGATATACACAAACTGTTTATAGACTTTCAACAAGCGTTCGACAGTATCTGCAGAGAAATACTAATAAAACGCATGGAAAGAATAGGAATACCGATAAAGCTAATCAACTTGGTTCAAATGGCTATGGAGAACACACAGGAAAAAATAATAACCCAGGAAGGAACAACAAAGAACATTAAAATAGAGAAAGAAGTCAACATTATTCAACGTCGCACTAGAAGGAATAATAAAAGCAACAGGAATAAACAAAAGCATAGCACAGAGCCTAAAGTAAATAGCAGCATATGCAGATGATCTCGCATTAATATCCAGAGACAGGAAAACCCTAGAAGAAATGCTAACCAAATTAGAAATAGAAGCAAACAAAAGAGGGCTGAAGATAAACGGAAAGAAGACAGAATATATGATATGTACAGGGAGAGAAGCAACAAACATAAAAGACATAAAAGTAGGAAACCACTGCTTTAAAAAAGTAGACCACTTCAAATATCTGGGTGTCATCGTCGGTGCTAAAAATAACAGAAGTGCGGAAATTATAGAACGTATCCAAGCCGGTAACCGGGCATATTGGAAGTATTAAAAACTACTTAAAAATAAAAAACTCTGCAAAAAAACAAGACTCAAAATCTATAAATCAGCAATAAGGCCAATAATAAAACATACGTGGCAGAAACGATGTGTTTGTCAAACAGAGATTAACAAAATTTAAGAATGTTAGAAAGAAAAATATTAAGAAAAATCCTAAAGTATGTTTTTTTTCTATAATAACTGTCAAAGTGTTACAATGTTGGTAGATATGTAATTAAAACGCTAGGAAATTTGTATACCTCGTGTTGGTAGAACTTTTTCAAAATTATGGTTATGTGTCAATTTTGAATGTCAAAGTTTCTTAATTTGAGCTCTTGGCACATTTTTTTTTAACATGGAATCATCATCATCAATAAAATCGGATAAAAACGAAAACAAAGAAATATTTTAAATGCAAAAATGAAGCAAGCGATATTAAATGACATATCTGTCAAAATCTATGTACCAACATTATTAAAACTAGGGACCCTGCAGGAATGCAACATCCCCTAGAAAGTTGACCTTGAAAATTATTATAGATAGTTTGGGGAATTCTGATTCCTTATGAACCACAAGGTAAGGCAACTAGTGAAAGAAGAAGACGTAGTACAGTTCATAAAGGCGCAGAGGCTAAAATGGTTTGGGCACATCCAACAAAGAGAAACACACGAAATAATAAAGAAGGTAATGGACTGGAGACCAATGGAGGGAAGACCGAGAGGAAGGCCAAAAAATCGATGCGCAGATCAACTGTATGAAGACATCAGATATTTGAGAATTGATAACTGGAGTGAAACAATTTGGAACAGGCAGGAATGGAACTCGGTCATAAATAAGGCAAAATAATACATGTAATCGAGGGAAAGAAGAGAAAAACCGAATATGTGAAGTAATTCACCACAATAAATGAATTAGAAGAGCTGCAGAAAAGAAGCGACCTTTATTCCGACCCAGAATGTGTGGTCAATCAATATAGAACATGTGAGAAAACGAAAATGAAATCAAGCTTGGCTTTGAAATATTTGTTGTATGAATAATATGTTGGTGGCACTGTAGGTAAGTCTATGTCAGAGTCAGTAGATATAGGAGAGTACCGCCATTCTTTGATCCGTGAAAATGCCGCCATCGCTGCTATTTTTGTTCCCATCAGCAATAACTGATTGAGTTAGGTCTAAATTTTTCTTGAAATTGGCAAGACTAAGTATATACTGAAGACCTCCGAGGTATTGGAGTATACGGGTGGCAAGAATGCACAAAAGACAGGAAAAAATGGCAGGAGATATGCAGCAAGATTTAAAATAAACCAAGATGGGAACTGATCTATCCCAAAATAAGATCTAGAAAGCTTATAAAGCGGCATAACCCCCCTTGGGGTGTCCAGCCACTATATATATATAAGTATATGCCAAATTGGAGGTTAACAGGTTATGTTTTGCGTCAGTCTGTGTCAAATAACAAACAAAACCTAACCTGCTAACCTCGAATTTGACATAGACTTACAGTCTTGCCAATTTTAAGTAAAATTTCGGATTGCCAATAAATGTCACATTGACGGAATTGTGTTACTAACCTCAAAGTGACGCATATGACAGAGGAACAAACATGGCGGACGTGGTGGTACTCTCCTATATCTACTGACTCTGGTCTATGTCAGAGCCAGTGTATATTAGAGTCCCTGTATTAGGTTACTAAGAGTTGGGCAAACAACGGGATACATTTTGATTGGTTTGGATCACTTTTTGCAAAGCGTGTGTGATAAAAGTGTCTTTTTTACATATTTTGTCACATGTTACGACCGATAGATTCACACATGCAAATCTAAATTTTAACCAAATTGGCCGTATATTCCTAATAGTCGGTTCTAAATATCCTAAAAATAATCAATACTCTGGAAACTCTCTCATCAAGAGCAAGTTAGCAAGATTGGTTCTCTCTTTATTCAACATATGTCAAATCTCTAATTTGGATCGAAAATGTTTTTCAAACCGTGCTGTTTGCCCAACTCTTAGTAAACTATATACAGGATCTCTAGTGTATATAGGAGAGTACCGCCACGTCCGCCATGTTTATTTCTCTGACATATACGTCACTTTGAGGTTTATAACACAATTTCGTCAACATGACGTTTGTTGGCAATCCAAAACTTTACTTAAAATTGGCAAGACTGTAAGTTTGTGTCAAATTCGAGGTTATCAAGTTAGGTTTTGCATCAGTTTTTACACAAACTGACGCAAAACATAACCTGCTAACCTCGAATTTGACAAAGACTTACAGTCTTGCCAATTTCAAGAAAAATTTTAGACCTAACTCAATCAGTTATTGCTGATGGGAACAAAAATGGCGGCGATGGTGGCATTTTCTCGGATCAAAGAATGGCGGTACTCTCCTATATACACTGACTCTGGTCTATGTCAACCTTGAGGTTAGCAGGTTAGGTTTTGCATCAGTCTGTGTCAAAACTGATGCAAAACCTAACCTGCTAACCTTGAATTTGACATAGACTTAACAGTGTCACCAACATATTATTCATACAACAAATATTTCAAAGCCAAGCTTGATTTTGTTTTCATTTGCTCACATGTTATAATTCTCTAGCGTACAAAACTAAACTAGACATTTTCCCCTGGAATTTTTTTCACCTAGACCATGTTTTCTTACGTATACGTTTCTCTGCCTCTTCGAAGTTTTGCATTGAAATCGCCCATAATAATTACGATTTCCTTTTTAATTTATTTTTTGACAAATCATCAAAATAGGGGACTTTAACGCATCGCTATCAGTGCGCAAAGTTTGCCATTTTTTAACGTGGTAAAAATAGGATATTTATTTACGTTACCATTGACAACGTGAAAAAAGGCATTTTGTGCATGAGAGCACTAAAAATATTGATATTCTTGTTTAACGGTTGTAGAAAAAATGTTGTTTGTATTACTAGAGCGAAATGTTTTAGAGTGTTCGAATTATTTTTTTGACTCGGCTATCCTCTCGTCAAAAGAAGTAACATTCTCATGCTCTAAAATTATTAATTTCGCACACTTAATACAAAATAACTACAGACCGATCAATAAAAAACCAATTAGGGCACGCTGTGATATGTGTTATACGTTTGGCAATACTGAAGTGTATTGTCAGTCTATGTCAAATTCGAGATTAGTAGGTTAGGTTTTTGTTTGTTGTTTGACACAGACTGACGTAAAACTTAACCTGCAAATCTCGAATTTAACATAGACTGACAACAGACTTCAGTACTGCCAAACGTATAACACATTTCACAGCCTGCCCTAATTGGTTTTTTTATTGATCTGTCTGTATTATCACTGATGTAATCCTATTATAACATGAGATCAAAAAAAAAAATGATTCTGAGCAGGCCTTGATATGTGTTATACGTTTGGTAGTACTGAAGTGTATTGTCAGTCTATGTCAAATTCGAGATTTGCAGGTTAAGTTTTACGTCAGCGTGTGTCAATTAACAAACAAAACCTGACCTTTCAATCTCGAATTTGACATAAACTGACAATACACTTCAGTACTGCCAAACGTATAACACATATCAAGGCCTGCTCAGAATCGATTTTTTTTTATCTCATTAGAATTTAAAATACACTAAACATTAAATGATTCTATTTTCTGTATCACCTTGAACTTTAACTATATTTTAAAAACTTTAGATTAGACCAAGAAGCCCATCCGTGCTAGAAGAATGCGACCTCCCGCTGCAACAGCTCGCAAGACTGAAAGAAAAACTAATTAAGCATTCTCGTGCTGAAGATGCAGCTGTTAAAAGAATTCGGGACTTGGAAATGGAACTCGATGGGATTAGACATGACCTAGATGTACGTAACTATTGGAGTAGTTCGTTCATGATTATACACTTTTTGCTTTATGCCTAACACAGTTTTTGAATTAATTATAATTCATTTGATTGTCAATTTTCTAAATGGCTCTTTATGTGCATTGCAGGAGGTACAAAACGAAAGGGATCTTTTGCAAGATCAAGTGTCAGAACAGTTAGTACTAATCTCTTCTCTTCAGATGCGTCTAGACGACCAGCGCTTGCGAGCAGAGCAAATGCAGAAACAGACGAATACTTCTCTAGAAGTACGAATTTACGACTTAGAAAACACAGTTAAAAGCTTAATGGAGACCATCAATACCAGAGACAAAATTATCAAGAATTTAAATAAAACAGTCGAAGAAACCAAGAAGCGTCTGGAGGATCAGGAGAAGGAGCTGGTTGAAAAACAGGAAGAGAAAGTCATAGCAGACTTGCAGATGGAAATACAGAAATTGCATGCTGAAAATGTGTCCTTGCTAACAAAAATTAACAACGATGCTCAAAATGCTCAAGTGTTGCCGAATCTAGTTGATAATATAATTTCGGACAAAAACAAAGATATCGAAATGTTGCGAGATAAATTAGATCAAACTCAGAGTGAACTCAATACATATTTGTCGCTTAATTTAGATCATGAGCAGCTGAAGACTTTGAGTAGATTGCAGAGTTCTGAGAGAGCTTTCAGTGACATCTTGTCGTTGATAGATCTCGATGCCCCTGAAAGGATGCGTAAAGTTGAGAAAACAAGTGAAAGTTTATGTACTTCAATAAATGTACCTCCTTATAAACGTAGTGAAAATGAAACAACGTTTACAGGTTCAGGGGGCAGGTTTGAACCTGAAATTTCTAGTATTGAAAATTTGGGACAACCCAATATAAATTATTCAGTAATGGCGCCATTACCCAAGCCAAATTCGACAGAAATATTAAAGTCTGCTGAAAAACGAGTCCATTTTGATGACACCATTTACAATTCAACCATTGAAAAGCTACAAGCGGAGATTTTAGAGTTGAAGAACACGCTGTTTGCTAGAGACGAAACCGTTAAGGAATATGCCGAGAGGCTGCAAATTTTGTCAGATTTAGAAGCAAACATTCAGAAGTTGCAGGAGAAATTAGATTTCACGGAAAATGCGTTACAAAAGGCGACTGAAACATTCGAAAAAGAACAGAATGCACTGAAAGAGGCTGAAAAATATCTAAGAATTGAGCTGGCCGAAAAGAAGATGCATCTAATTGACAAGGAGAATCAGTTGAAGATGTCTGAACAGGATTCGGCTCGAAAGGATCAAATGTATATTAATCTAGCAAAGGAGAAGAGAGAACTGGAGAAATCTTTAAATCGGTTAGAGAAAGATAATGAACGTTATAAAGAGTGTGATCAAGTCATTACCGAAAATAATAAAGAAATTGAAGACCTCAAAGCTCAATTAGCAGGATTAGGCAGCTCTGTAGAGAGGATAAAAGGTCTAGAGTCAGAACTGAATTCTAAAAACGAAGAACTGAAGGTTCTTCAAGAAGCGTTTGTGAAGTTACAAGGTGAAGCTGATTCTAAATCAAGCAGTTTCAATGAATTCAAAGAAAAGCTAGCTCTGTATGACAGTAAAATTAGGGAAAAGGATGAACAAAACTTAAAATTGGTGAAAGACTTAAAAAATATGGAATCTCAGTGTGATCTATTTGCTCGCGAGGTGGAGATTTTAAAACAAGCAATCGACGACAAAAATAAAGAGATAAAAGTGCTAAAACTTACCATGCAAGATGAGAGTAGAAAATCTATGGCAGAATTTGAAGCAAACATAAAGCAGTTGAAGGATCTTCTAATAGATCGGGAGACGGAGATTGAAATTCTCAATGAAGATGCTCAGCGGTATCAAGATGACATCTCTAAGCTCGAAAACAAATTGAAAGGCACCAAATATGAAATGACAAGCGAACACGAGCTGAAATTAGCTCAAAATATGAGAGATATTGCTGCTAAAGATTTAGAAATTGTCAAATTAACCACTGACACCGAAGATCGTGATCGAGAAATAAATCATTTGCAAGAACTTGTGAAAGAAAAGGATAAGATTGTAGACCAGATGGACAAGGATAGTAAGAGTTTGCGTTTCAATTTAAAGGCAATTCAAAATAAAATACAAGAATCTGGCAACGTCATCGATTTGAAAAGGCGTTTAGAAGACGAGCAACAGTTAAATGCTGCTCTTCAAGAAGAACTGAACTTGTTGAAGAGCAGTGCTGCCAGCGAAAACAAACCCATAGACATGTCAGCTTCGATAGAAGATATAACGGGAGCAGTGCGTCAACAGCTGGACTACTCGGCCCACTTAGATTCTAACATTTTAAGTGCCCTCGGTGCTGGCGATAGTGAAGATTTTGTTTCTTTAAGAGATATGAACGACATTCAGGTTTTAAAAGAAAACCTTACAAAGGAAAGGAAGTTGTTTGGAGAACTCAAAAAGTACAAAGAGAATCTACTGTTCGAATTGCAAAAGCTCGAAGAGAAATATGAAGTGGAAAAGGAAAAGGTTCGTCAGCTGCAGGTGCTCCTTGAAAATGAGAAACAGAACTGTAACGCCATCCAGCTTGAGGATGCGAACATGCTGGAGCAACTTCGAATCCGCCTAGAGGGTGCTCTGGAAAACGAAACGGAGTTTGAAAAGTTGTTAGAAACAGAGAAGAGAGCTAGGCTGGAGTTGGAACTACAAGTTGCGGCTCTTAAACAAAAGGCTGCTAATTTCAGTTCAGGGGAGAACTCAAAAACGGAGTTGACTGAATACAAATCCCTCCCCAACATGGATTCGCAAGAGGTTGTAATGCTTAGAAAAAATACGCACCTGCTGCAGGAGGAGAACAACCAACTAAAGGCTGACATTAAGAACTTGAAGAAAGCAAAGAGCGAGCTTGATGCGAACATGAAGTATACCAAGGATATGCTGCAGCTGAAAAGTAAGGAGATTGAGAAGTTGGAGGGGCGGATTGACGGCATGAAGGAAGTTGAAGCAGCCGTTAAGGGAAAGTGGATGACCTGCAAGACCGAGTTGAAAGTGAAACAGCAAGAGGTTGAGAATAGTAGAATTTTAATGGTGAGTTTAGATGCTTTACTTTTTATGACTTATTTCAACGTGGGTTAATTTAACTTCAAGGTTAATTATATTCAACAGAGGAAATTGTCAATTTACAGTGACGGCTCATGAAACACATTTTTTTATGCTTTTGAAATTAAATGATTGAGAACTTTTAAGTGATATATAATTTCTGCCTTTCAAGAATGAACTCGAACAAGAGGGACGAGATATGAAAAAAGAGATCGATCAGTTGAATCAGAACCTGAAGAAGGCATTAGAAAGAGAAGCTAAACTCATGGAAGGAATAAATGAAGGACAAATGAAACAAGCAGTCCCCGATAAATTTATAAATAAGATGAAGGTAAGTTGATTATTAAAATTACTGTTCCACTATGAGGTTTTTATTATTTGCAAATAAGATTAATTAAATATCTCTTGATTGCAGGAACTTACCAATTTGGTGAAGGAACATATGAAAGACAATAAGCGTATGGCTGAAACTGTTGAAAAACTGACGAATGAAAGAATGATACTTCAGGAGCGGATTAGTGAATTAGAGGAACAGAATAACATCAAGGTTCCATTTGACGATCCAGTTGCACGAGTGAGTTATCTTTTTGATTGTATGTAATGTAATATAATTTTTTTAAAGTGTGTATTATCATTAACACTGAAAATCATTTATGCTTTGGGATTGTTTATAGATTTTTCAAAAAATTTACATATCGAACGTAATTGAACATAATTTTTCCATGGTAATTTTGGTTTTTTACCCAAAATTATCCGCCCCTAAAAATGTTGCGCTAGAAGCATGGTTGCTTCTTTTGCTTAATTACTAATACAGCCCTGTAATCTACTATTCAAAGTTACTGTTCACTGTCTAAATGTGTTTTCTGAATGTTGATGTTCGGACTAGCTGTATTAATTCTGAGTGTGTTTCTAAGGTTTCTGGCCAAAGGTCTTTTACGTGTCATGTTGTTTAACCAGGATAGTGTTCCACCCGGCTGTCAGCAATGCTTTGATAGATCTGTAGCCGTTAGAAACATTGCCCAAAGATTAGCACTGTAGCCTGAACTGGCTATTTTAATTTATTTTGTGTGCAACTGTCAAAAAAAGGTCACTTTTTTTGCTTGATTTTGAGTCGTGAAATAGCACATTTGTTTATAGTAAAATAAAGCCTTGACAACGTAAAAAAAAGACTTTTTTTTACCGGCCGACAAAGACTTTTTTTACGGGTCATGATCTTGAATGAAATTAGCTTTTATTAGATAATTCGAACGTTATTTATTAATATGTGAGCAACTACGCAAGCCCTAGTTACCATACCAAAACACACTGCTAAATGTAATTTTATGTAAAGATTCGATCGAAACTTTAATTTTGGTAATTTTTCACAGGCACACAAAATTGTGTATGCCACATGGCCGTGAACTTTCTTTTTTTTATTCGAATGATAATTTGGCTCGGCCTGCGCCTCGCCAAATAATGTTCATTCTCATAAAAAAAAGTCCTAGTTCACGGCCTTGTAACATAAATAACTATTAGAAGCTTAATGAGTTTGCTACAATTTGCCAGGTTGATACTGGCTCCAGGCAGCTCAGATTGCCAAAGATATCATTGATACACTCATGTTTTGTAACACAGTGAAAGTACACAGAATATATTTATAAGCTTATAATTTGGTTAACTGTTAATACATAAAATTAAATTGTATGTATGACAAAATAAATTGTTATAATGTTTATAATCCAAATAAATCGGGTACTCTTCAGTTGGCATCACGGTCGGCAGTCTACAGGTGGTGTTAGTGACTTCCGGGACACCCTCAGTTCAAAATAGATCTCGTGTCTTGTGCGTTCATTTGACCTACTAACATAAATATGACAGTTTTAGCTTTAGAGCGTGAGCTTTAAGCTGCACTAGTGCTGTGCCGTTAGGTTGCAATAATGGTTTTAATACAGTATGTTCCAGTGTTTCGGGTTGGGGAAATTCACTGCAGAGATCTAAAGCGTCCTCTGAGCAAAAGGGACCTGAGAGAATTATTTATAGGAGTCTCGCCGATGAGCCTAATAGTAGCCCTTCTGGCGAGGCGGTTTATGTGAGGATTAATAGGTCGGGTCTTCCTCAATGAGCCTTATAGTAGCCCTCCTGACGAATAAGTCTAGGTACGGATTATCTGGTAGGATCTCCGTCGATCAGCCTTATAGTAGCTCTCCTGAAGAAGCGGTCTAGGTGCAACTTAACGGACAGGAATCTGCTTGAAGAGCCTGGAGGTCCTCTTGAGCAGAATTGGGTTAGGAGAAAGGTTCAGGAAAATTCTGTCTTACGACGGCTTTGATTTGTCTTTAATCAATGGCTCAAACCAGTTTATTGGAGTATGAGATTTTTCCTTCGAATGCGCAGCGGTGTCTTTGCGTCGATCCGCGGTGACGTCACTTATCGCTGTTCGTGCGGCTAAAGATGCAGCGCTCAGATTTCTAACGTACTTCAAGCCATGGGAGAATGCGTGAATGTATTTTTAATTAACTAAAATCGCGTTCGAGCTGGGCGAAACGTTACAGCACATAGAGACGATCTATCTTGGACATCCTTTGTAATAATTAGCTATTTGTGTTGGTGGCTTATGAACGCTTACATACCACCTATGTTTTGTTCTGTGTTATTACGAGTACCTTGTCAACAGGGATACCTAGGCTAGGCAAAAATTGTTGGATGTTGACAAAAACGGTGCAGGTTAAGCCAAAATTTGGTTTTAACGTTGACAATTTGTGTAACTGAAAACCTCTGAAGTCCAATATAATAAATAACAAATTGTCAAAATATATTAATTTTTTTATACATAGTACTTAATCATTCGGTACCAAGCTGGGTGACTATTTGACGTTGGGATACAATTAACATCGCTCTCCTCTGAAGACTGATCTGTCAGGTAGAGTAAAAAGACTACACACAACACATATACAGACACATGACTTGGAGATGGCATAAAATGGCAACCTTGAGGCCTAAGTGTGTTTGTACTGTATTCATCTTCCACCCAAAAATCCAGACATCCAAAAGTACTTAATCATTCTACAAATCTCTAGTCGTCCCTTTGTATCTAGCATTTTAATTTGAAATAAGATCAACAAACTTATGGGGTTTTCAACCTGCTATCAGTCACGTTATCTTCTACAATGCGATTCGTCACCTGTTAAACTTTATCTAACAGTTGCTTCTTTGCTTACAAATTTGAAAGAAAAAAATAGTGGCACATCCTACAAAAAAAATCAGTGGCGCAGTGAAAAATATTTACTTATTAAGGGATATTATCTTTCTTGAGTTTTAACTGAGCAGTGCAGCAGTGCAGACATGTGCTAAAACGTGCAGTAATTTTTCTAAACTTCAAAGTAACAGAAGAGGTGCTTAGGAATTAATAAATAGTGACGAGTGGCTAAATGAATAACGAGTGTTTTGTGATAATTTTTGGTACAAAATAAACAGCGAATTAAAAATATTTAGTAAATTTTTAACACGTACGCGAAGCGTAATTTATAGCCAGGCAGCCGGGCCGGCAATTTGGGATAGCACGGTGACTTTTTTGCGCGTTATCAAAGTAAGCACAGATAATTTAAAAAGGTTAACAGCCCAAGTGGTAAGAGTAAATAAATACGCTAAAAGCGAAACAACGGTTTAACTAAATACCACTAGCAATGATGGTTTCCAAAAGTGAAAGAAATAAAGAGCATGTTTACGCAAATAAGCGCAAAATTGACAATGATGGAGGAGAAGATAGACAAGAGTGCAACAGAAGTAAAGGTGCTAAGGTAAGAAAACCAAAAATTAAAACAGATAATTAGGGCTCAGGAGGAGAGACTAGAATTGGTGGAGAAGGAAATAAAGAAAAAGAACATAGTAATACAAGTAATAATGGACACTGAAGGAGGAAGACAAGAGAATATGAAAAAAATGGTCCAACAGGACAGAAAAGGGTTGACCCCTACAACGAGCTAGGCAACTAGGGCATAGAGCATTTCTTAGAAATGATAAACTGATTGTAAATGGAACTGCGTACGGAACGGAAAATTTTGCAAGGGTAGGAAATGAAAGTAACTATGATAAGAAGCGTACGGTTAGCGAATGGTCCCCAGAGAATGACAAGCTTAATCAACAACTCAGAAAAATAACAAACTAACCAAAAAAACTATTAAACGAATGGAAAAGGACGGACAATAATGACGACGATAAAGGCGATGAATTGGTTATGCAAAGTAGAAATAAAAAGAAGCAAAGGAGGGATTTTAGGTTAGCAACATGGAACGTAAAAACGTTAGCAGAGATAGGAACATTAGAAAATTTAATAAAGGAAATAGAAAGCTACAAACCAAAGATTACTGTTATACAAGAAATTCAAAAAGAAAATAATGGATTTCAAAGCGGTTAATGAGAGAATGGTGATACTGAGATAAAAAGCTAAGTTTTTAATATACATGCATCAACTGAGGACAAGAGAAGCGAGGAAAGGAAAGCTTTCACGCAACTTTAGAAAGGCACATGGATAAAATAGTGAATCACGATATAAAAATTGTATTACGCGACCTAAATGTTAATGTGGGAAGAGAAGCGGTGTTCCAAAGGGTAGCAGGAAAACATAGTTTACATGAGGAAAGCAATGATAACGGAAGGAAGGATGATAATTGGCAGCACGAGATTCCAGCATAGAAACATTCACAAAAAATAATAGTAAAATAGAGCTTTTCTAAGTTTTTGACCAGTTAAATATCGAAGTTCATGCGATAAGTTATTGAGAAAGTTAGCAATGCAGTACGAGAAGGACCGTTTAAATAATTGTGTACGATGGCGAGGTAAAGTCAGAGTATACTTATGCCTCATGAATGAGTGAGTGTCAAATACTTGGACAAGTCCGGGAATCGTCCACACTTACCCTGGAAATCGCTACAAAACAGGCTAAAGGCCGCGGCTCGAATACGCTCAGGGAGATGGGCGTGGTCCTAGAAACGGGACACCACAGGGCAAGCGGGTCGGTATGTACAGGATGTTACAAAATAAATGGGCGCCACAAGATCCAATACTAACCAATTACTAACTCTGGAGACAGCAGCGTAGTGACAAGCACGCCAACTTACCTGCAATGCTTATTCACCACGTTTGAGCCTCAACTTAATCGATCTTGACACAGTGACTATGTCACCCTGTAAACAAACATACACAAGAACAAGGGAAAACCATAAGTCATTTATAGTTAAGATATCTATTGGGCCACATCACATGGCCGAAACTTTACAGCTCTGCTGACGTGGTCGGCATGTAAAACAATCTAGCAAATTATAAGGGGTAAATGCTAAAAGGAATGAAGCCCAGCTGGGAGACGCCCTAACTAATAACTACTACACACAACTAAGGCAGACAATAAATTAAATTCCATTATATTTAAATGTCGGCTTGCGACAAAACAAGTTTATTACGCAAAGGTTAAATTTGTACATGAATGTACCAGGCTTGAGTGAAGCGTCGGACGGCAAATATGTGAGTCTCAGTTACAATTCAAAGCCAGCTTGCGAAAAACGAGTTTATTACACAAATGTTAAATTTGTACGTCAATGTACCAGGTTTGAATGAAGCGTCGGATGGCAATCAATGTGAGTTTTAGTTACATTTAAATACAACAAAGCACATACTACCTTAATTAGTGAATTGGCCTTAAAGCGTGGCGTTGTGCTTGTTGTAGGCGGGTGACGGTTATTCGTGTTACTGCTGTTGACGTGACGTAGATGGAAGCAGATCTCCTAGCGGGACGAAATGTGCTCTGCCCCCTTGGCAATTAAAAATATTGGCGTGGCCGGTAATTAGCTTACTCGGGAGAATCCCGCCCAAAAAGATGGATTAATCAGGTCAACAGGCCTCCGTAATTAATGAGTGGCTTAAGCCAACAAAGCGGACACCACCAGCACTGCACCCACGAAACACAACAGCCCACTCTCACCACTTGTCAAGCACCGTCTGTTTCAAGAAAACCACAAGCCATGATTTTAGCCCAAGCTGCTGTCTCATGCGTGCCAGGTGTAACCAATAGGAAAGCAGTAACTTTGCCTGATGACGACGAAGCCGTTTCGGTGCGAGAGAGATCGACTGATGTTTTTAAAATTCAAGAAAGGTGTCTCACTCGCTCCCATTGTGTTTCAGGAAAATATTGAAAACTACACGCGATGGGACAGCCAGCTGCAAATGCAGACTGCATAGAGATGCGAGCGGAATGCCGGACTGTTAAATGAAGCCAAGAGCCACGTGCGTGTTTGAATTTTTGTTTCATGCGAGAAGCTGAAGTATTATAAGATAGAACATTACCGAAACGGACCCGATATACAGGTAGACTCGCCAAATTTGTACCAAACTGTTTCAAATGGGTGTAGCTATAGGAATTAAAGAAAAATAAAATGGCCTGACAACTGGGAAGTTCGAAAATATTACAGATATAAGCATAAACGGCCAATGTTTCGAGAAAGTCGAGTGCTTCAAATATTTAGGGTCGTTGATTACAGGGGAGAAATGAAATACGGGAAGATGTGAATGCTCACGTAATGCAAGGAAAATAAGTGCTTCTACGCGCTACAAAATGTGCTAAAGTCAAAAACACTCTCTAAACAAACTCTAAAATAAAAGTGTACAAAATGGTAATTAGAACCGTAGTGTTATAAGTAGAAGAGACATGGAGCCTCACAAGAAAAGAAGAACAGATGTTTGGAGACATAGGAGCAGAAGATCTTGTGGAAAATATATGATCCGGTACAAGAGAATGACGGATGGAGAGTAAGAATGAACCATGAGCACAAAGTAATGTTTAATAGCCCGAGTATTACCAATGAAATACGAAGCAGACGTTTGAGTTGGGCAGGACACTTGCAACGCATGGAGTATACCCGAAGTGGTAAAAAGACTCTCATGGGAAAATTTGATGGAAAGAGGGCACAAGGAAGACCAAAAAGGGACTGACAATTTAGAAAGGGACATACAGGAGCTCAGAATAAAGAACTGGATGAAGAAAGCAAAAAAGTACGGTGTCGTAAAAGCTAAAATTTATCGGTCCATGTTCTCATCTTGTTTAAATTTAATCATTACACTGCCATGTTCAAAACGGAGAAAAAGAACGGAGTTATTGTCTTTGTTTTATGCAGCAACTCTTGGTATTGAGCTAGTAATTAAGCAAAAATAATAGATTTATTATCAGGTTTTATAACAATCAATCAATCAAGATTTTATTTTTATTTACGTATTTCTATGATAAAAAGTGCATTAGCAATATACACTAGGGGTGTTCGATATCACAAACTTAAGTATCGAATAACGAATAAAATTAAATATCGAATATTATTCGATATATCGAAATTTGAATAACTATCGAATTATTCGAATAAATTAGTTATTCGAATAATTAATTTATTCGAATAGCTTATTCGGATAACTAATTTATTGCAATAACTTATTCGAATAACCAGTTTATTAGAATAACTAACTAATTCGAATAACTAATTTATTGAAATAATTATTCAATTATTCGAAAATTATAAACTATTGCTGTACACCCCATTTTATTGGATTTTAGTTTTAGATAAATTATTGAACATTCACAAAACTAATGAACAAAACGAACGAAAAAAAAAACATTTGTGAGCAATTAAAAGTAAGTGATATTTAAAAGTAGGACAATGCTAGAATAATAAAGGTCCATGGTATAGTTGCATTTTCTCCTTTGAGAAAGTAGAAATGCAGAAAATAATTTACTGTTCACCTTCGAACACAAACGTAAACTGTAATTTTTGAACAGAATTGGGCATTGATTTATTGCAACGATATTTTAAATTATCGCTAAAGGGATTCCGACCAATAGGCAATATGTATCATTACTACGAGGGGTTATCCAGATATTTCCGGAATCTCATATTTGTAGTTACCGAAATTCAAATTATCCATTTCTACCATATTCTTTGAAGCTTTTTACACGTAGGTGCTGAGTTTTGTTTGTGTGTATTCATTTGTTTTGTTTACGCTGACGTTTAAAGTTTGTAAGGTGTCAGAAATATGGATGAAATACGTTTTAAGCAACGTGTCGTCGTAGAATTTCTTACGCTGGAAGAAGCTATCTAACAACAAATCCACCAAAGACTTGTTACTGTGTATGGTGGTGAAGCTTTTTCAAAAACGCAAGTTTACTTTTGGATCGGCGAAATCAAACGGGGCAGAAAATCACTTCAAGATGAAGCAAGGACAGGGCGACATCCGGACGCCGTCTGCGATGAAAACGTTCTAGCTGTGGAAAAGCTGGTGATGAATAATCGACGAATGAAGATATGGGAAATAAGAGCGGAAACTGGGCTATCTTATGGTTCTATTTCCAGAATTCTCCACGATCATCTCAACCCTTCCCAAGTCTCTGCAAGATGGGTACCGCAAAACCTTTCTGTGTTCGACAAACAACGTCGGGTCGAATGTGCTTCCGAGAACCTGGCTCTCATAAATAACGATAAAGAAATTTCTTTTCAAGGCTAGTGACACGCGATGAAACGTGTCTGCGATGTTGGGACACTAAATCAAAACAAGTATCCATGCAGTCGAAACATGCCGATTCTCAGCCTCCGAAAAGAATTCGAAGCCAAGCTTCAGCAAAAAAGGTTATGGCTACAATTTTTTTCGACTGTAAGGGAATTTTGCTTACCGACTACCTGTCACCAAAAACCACTATGACTGGCTCCTATTACGCCAACTTAATCAAGAAGTTACGTGCAGCTATCAAAGAGAAGCGACGCGGAAACTTGCTGCCGGTGTGCTTCTGTTGCAGGACAATCCAGCTGTTCACCAAGCTGCAGTTTCCAAGGATGCAATTCGAGAATCCGGATTCCAACTTTTAAAGCATGCACAGTATAGTCCAGATTTAAGTCCGTGTGACTATTTTTTATTTCTAAACCATAAGCGTGACCTCCGTGGAAACAAGTATGAAGACATTCCCGAAGTGATCTCAGCAGCAGAGGTCCATTTTCAGCGTCAAGGAAAATAATATTTTTTGAACGGTTTAAAATGTTTAGAGAAACGATACGAAAAGTGTATTAGCATTGGAGGTTCTTATGTTGAAAAATAATAAATGATTTACCATTGCGGCAATATTTGTATTATGAGATTCCGGAAATATCTGGATAACCCCTCGTAGAATAAGTTGTTAAAAATCAATTAACAATTTCTAGAAATAGTAATCTTCTGTTTAACCTATTCTATCTGACATCTGATACAAGTTTTCTGACTTATGATGATTAATGGCCATTTGCTAAATACAAATAGTAATCATTAGACAGGCATTTGTTTTGGTATTATTGTAAGGAAATTGAAAAGGACTAACAATACTAATGATTAATGATAACCGATAAGGTCATCTAAAAAACTTTTCAAGCAATGATAATAGACAAAATAAATAATCACGCACATCTAGGCACCCTAATACAGATCATTGATATGTCATAGCCAGCTTGATAAAAAATGAAATTGCTCTGACCATTTTAATTTTAAGTAATTAAAACGTTTACAGTTTGATATTTATAATGTGGCTTTGTATTCTAATAAGTTTTATTTCCATAAATAAGTATTTATTTCAATAATTTGTTGCATAAATTTATTAACAATAAACTTATTCGAATTATCCAATAAATAATTCTTGGTATGAATTTATTCGAATAAAAATTTATTCGAATAAATATTTAACCGGATAAACTTTTATTCAAATAAATTTTTATCCGAATAATTATTTATTCGATAATTCGAATAACTTTTATTTTAATATCGTTATTCGATATATCGAATTATTCGATATATTATTCGAATTATCGATACAAATGCACATACCTAATATATACACAACATCAGTAAAAATTATTTTAAGAAAAGTGGTAACGAGATATTTTTTTACAGATGAATCATTTATTTGCGAGGTATCTACGTTCAGAAAGTTATAGAAAGGCCCTGATATGGCAAAAGAAGTATTTAGTAGCATTACTGGCAACATATCAGACTTACCCGTTATTTTCAAAAGAGTTACCAATGTCAACCCAACACGTAGCACCTGTTGCTAATCATGCGGTTCGCAGTAGTGGAAAAAGCCGCTTCAAGTAAGTTATTATTTTATTATTTACAATTTATAATGGTGTTTAATATTAATTACATTAATCTCGTAATGACCTTTCTTTAAACAAACGCTATCAATTTAAAACAATATCGAAAAAATGTTTACTGCAATGTAATTTTTATTTTGCACAGTGGGATTGACATAAAAACATCTCTACATTTACTCTAAATGACAGAATTTAACATACTTAATTTTGTTTAGGGCTGTTGTAACCACTGTCGTCGCTATGGTCAGAATGCAGTTCTTGGTGCAAAGGTGGCACTCAGGAAAACGTGGCTTTGTTCATTTACATCAACACAACAGAGTTTCCAGATCCACTTCTCACCGTCCAGCGCCACCAAGAACACTTTTTCCAAATTCCACTACTCACTTCCACGTTGGCCAACCAGTTTCCAGCCAGAATTTTTCCTCCCAACATGACCTAAGTCCCTCCCATGGTAACTTAAACAGGCTCCACTCATTTGACGTAACCAACAATGCTATTCCTATTTTTCCACAAAGAGCTAATCAGCCAGTGCCTGGCTCAACTCAACGAGGAGAAAGTGCCTTTGTAAATAACGAAAACCAGAGGATAACGTCTCCAAATCCCAACGACTCTGTGTTGTCTTGGTCCGGAGCGACCCCGCCGTCTAAAGATCGTACTGCTAGAAGTAGAAGCTCAGGGAATCTTGGATATACTAGGTATGTACAATTGTATTTATGTGTGTATTTGCGTGGATGTAGTAAATATGAGAGAACAGCAGGCATAGGGCGTGTTCAAGGTACAAATGCACAATATATTTTATTATAATAATAATGAGAATTAATGTAGAAAAGAGTTGAACAACTGAGGGAGAAAAAAGGGAAGTTTGAAAAGTGTGATTGGTTGGGATAGCTACTAAGGTGCTGGCTATTTTGTCTTAACCCATTTGTTCCCAAGAATATGTTTTCCTTGAAAGTGTTTTTATTTATGTATTTTTGTGTCATTTTTATTCACATAATATACGTTTCAACCTTTTTTTCGATAAATTTTTTACAGTTTTTCAAAAAAATGTGTGTACTCATATGAGTACAACGGGAATACAGGTACGTTACTAATAAGAAAAATGTTATCCCAAGTTTTTATTGTAAATGGTTATATTTTGGAACAGTCAGCTAAAACTAAGCCATATGATACTGAATAAAGCATTCTCTCTCTGAACAAAGGGTAACCTTGCACTTCATGCACATCCATCTTGCTCTTTGATGGCACTGACGACAGCGTAACTGCTTTTCTAGTTTCTTTGGAAAATGTCCTCTAGTGCCTTTTACAATACTTTGAGGAACTGAAGTTGGCTGTCTAGAATGTGTTGTCTTTTTATTCACTCGCATGTAATGTCTAGCTATATCCCTAACAAAATTTAGCAAATCCATTTTGCCACCTGCCAAGCAATGGAGTCTCCATGCAATCGCTACTGACACGTTCAACATGTGAGTCCACAACGGCCACCACCGTTTTTTCCCTCGAATACTCACACGATAGTTATTTACAGACTGGTCTAATAAGTCTACTCCTCCCATTGCTGAGTTATAATTAGCAAACAAACGTGGTTGTGGTACATCAACTTTTTCTTCCTTTTTTTTGACCAACGCTTTACCTTGCAAAGTGGATTTATCGAGTCATAATTTGTCATCATCGTAACAATATTGTTGTCTTTCCATCTAACTGCAAGTAGTAAATTTTCGTTTTCATACCGATAGTCGGAGACTCCGCGATCTTCTTTTTTCATTTTTTTCTGATCTGGTAAAGGGCAATTTTTTATGCGATTTTCTCTTGCCGTTCCGGTTGCTCTTTATCCTTTTTTCTTTAAAGTTTTGAGCAGCCCATAGCTCGTAAAATAATTGTCAAAAAATATAGTATGGTCTTCAGGATTTTCTACATTTTGCAGTAAATCTAAAACTATCTTAGATCCTAAAGGTGAGTTGCTATCAATGGAAGTTTTAAAATTCTGCTTAGCTCCACGGTAGGTGTCAAACTGGTAACAGTAACCTGTAGAACTACAAATTATCCAGTCTGGAAATACTTTTTGATATCATAATATATGTTCCTGGATATACACTCTCTGACTAGTGGCAAAGAAAGATCCTCATCAGTACTCCAATACAGTTTTTCTCTTGGTAAGCTGTGGTATCCCCTGAAGAGCAGAAAACCCATAAATATTTGTATGTCATTTTTTGAGATTGTGAAAGTATGGTTATTTTTTTGTACAGCATATATTTGAGTTTGTTCTATAATCAAGTTCATTACTTCTTCGTCAAAATATTTTTCAAAAATTTCTACAGGCGTCAATGCGGTAATTTCTTGCTTGACACTATTTTCGCGATCTATATAGCCATGCCCTTCCTTCATTGGAATATCAATAATATTTTTTGTCCATTTCGGCAACTTTTCTACAACACGAGCCACACGAGCCTTTTTCTTTGAAGGCTGGGAGTGGCTTACTACGTTTGCCAATACCGATAAGGGTAAGGTATCTTCCGGATCACTGTCAGAAGGTACATCATCGTCCGCATAATTTTCAGAAAAATTTGACGTAAAGACTTCCACTTCCCCAGGTACGTGGAATGGAAGAGTATTTCTTGGAAGGTCATCTTCATCTATATCTTCTTCATCGGTCTGACAATCAACATCAGGCGAATGAGAACAATGTCAACATTTTCTTCATTTTCACCGATGTCATCTATAGCTGACTGTAAATGTTCGTAAGTTCTTCCGCCATAAAAAAGCCCACTATTTATTGGTCCAAAATCCATAGTTATACCTATAGAAAATATTTCAAGAAAAACTACGTGCAGTTCCCAGTGTACTCATATGAGTACACTTAGATATATTAAAAAAAATCTACATAATAATCGGTGTGAAATTAAATGCAAAACAATTATAATGTAAAGTACTAACCCAAGAAAAGTTTCCCCTAGATATAATCAAAATTTTTATTAGAAAAACCCACAAAAAATAATCAACTTTACACAGCGTCACACCTACGTTTCACGTCGAAATGTTAGCTTATGTTTTTTGTATAATACGAAGGAAAAGAACTGCAGGCATAATGTAATGTAGTCACTTAAACGTGTTTAAGCGTATACAAAAAGAATCAACAGCAAAACCAAGTTTTTCCAAGAAAAAATAATGTTTTTGTTTGCTGTACTCAAATGAGTACAGTGGGAACAAATGGGTTAAGTTATAGCTTATAAATGAGATTTTCATGCTGTGAATTAACCTTGAACGCCTTTTATACATTTAAAGCTCGCAAAAATGTTCATTTGGTTATATCAGATTAATTTGGAATAAATAAATTCAAAATATCAATTGTTCTTCATGCAGGTAAGTTCATTACAAACATTTAATAGTTGATTTTAAAAGAGACTTCTGCAAAATAGGGAATTTGAATTGATTGCTAATGTTTTAATCAGATTTTCCGTTACACTTAATATAGAAAGATTGTAATTGTTGTAATTTTCTGTCTAGAGGATCAGGAATTACTTAAAAGTAAGTGTTTTACGTAGAATTTGATTTTTGCAGCTTTATTAATTTTTAGGTGTGATTTTCTTGTGAATTCATTCGTACCATTTATGTTACTTTGTTCATTAAGACACTTTTTTTATGTTATTTCTGATTGGTATCTTTTTGTTTTTCAAAGCACAAGATTGTAGTAGATATCATTTGTTTTTTATGTACAGGTAAATGTGCTGTGTTCATTAAGCTGTTCTGCTGTTTTGTATTGGCTGGGTATATACACTGTCTCTTAAAAATGTGTAAAAAATTGGCTGACATGATTCGTGCCTTATTTTAAGACGAAAAGTTCCGATCAACATGGGTCCGCAAGTTCTTTGTTTTTGAAATACAGAGTGTTGAAGTTCAGACGCATTGGAATATTTATTACAAATTTGGTGTGTGTACATGTGACGCCACAAACAACTTTTTGTGTGAGTAAACCATGTTTCAATTCACCAATGGCGTGCATATCAGTCACCTTTGCACGATTGAATAAGGAAAAGGATATGTCATTGATTTTTTTCAGTTTTTATAGGAGAGTACCGCCATTCTTTGATCCGTGAAAATTCCGCCATTTTTGTTCCCATCTGCAATGACTAATTGAGTTATATCAAAGAGCATATAATTAGAAGAGACTCGGCCTTATAGGTTTGAATGTATTGGTTGTTAAATGGGTTGCATACCCACGTTTCTCAAATTAATCTGCAGCAAGCAACGTCCTTTCGGGTTTTCTACCTGAAACCAGCTGGCACAACCTTCAAGTCACTCCAGTGCGAAGATAAATTAGCCATGTTTGCCACATTGTTGCGACGTTTTTAGAGTGTGCTATTTTTAGCTAGCTGAACAATCTCAAGGCCAGAAAACCCCTAGTTTTTTTCAACCTTAGCTAAAAATTACTTTTTCAGTTTTTTAAATATTTTTAGAAATTTCACATACCAAGACGTAATATTAAAATTTAAAATGTTTATGTGAAGAGTAAAGATTTATAATTGGAAAAAATAATATAAAATGTTAATTATTTTTTTAGAGTTTTTATTATTTACCGAAAAGTAGTAGGGTAAGCAGTACAGTAATTCGCCCCTTAAGAAAATTTGTTTGCATTTATTTGTATTGCGCGGTAAGTATTACAAATAAATTTACATTGAAATATCTTGCAGATGCCTGAAATATTGATGACCACATAGCCTGCTTACATTTTTATTTAGTAATTGATAGTTTTTATGAAAAAAATAACTAATTAAAAATATGGAAAAAGCATAGTGATTGGCGTTTTGCGACACTGATTGGCCTTATGAAATACAGTAATTGGCCCCAATAAATTGAAGTCGTTTTCTCACTAATTTTTCCTAATTTTAATTTTTTAAGAAAGAAAATGTGGGAATAAAATTTTACTAATGTTAGGAAGATTATTTAATACAGAAAAAGCTCAACAAATCTTTTAAAAAAATAAAAAAAATAAAAATGGAACAGTTTAATTTTTCTTTTTAAGACAACTGATACATTCAAAAATATCTGAATTCGATTTATGCAAATTCGATTGTATTATACATGTAACATGAAATTGTCTAGTGCAGGTGCTACATGCATCTAGAGTTGTATTAGTCGTTGTTTTTAGATCTTCAATTACTTTTAAGCATATTAATTATTCCATTATTTTCAGTAATATAACATCGATCAACGATGGATATCCTCCCTTGCAAACGCCGGCTCTCCTATCTCACTATATTGAGAGATTTGACAACATTCAACAAAGATTGGGATTGACAATAGACAAAAACTCGACATGATTGAGTTGTAAGATTTTTGTAACAAAGCAATGTGCTGTATTATAATTAAAACTAGCGATTGACACTTAGTTTTGTACAAAACTTTTAATACCGTGTGCAGATGTATATTTTGTTGTTGATTTTTTATATTTAACGCCTTTAGTTACAGTTGTTGATGTAGTTTTTGTTTTGTTGTGATGTAACTTCATATTTTCCGATATAGATAGCATAAGCCTTATTTTCAAGTGCTTCAACAAACGAAACCGGCATTTATGGCTAAGCAGCAAAGTGGCAATGTTCCTTAAACTGAATTTGTGATATTCAGCTTAGTTGTCGTGAGAAAATTTTGTAAGATATGCCATTTTGTTTTTAGTAATTTTTTGCTTTTAATTGAATTTATCTTGTTAACATTAACAAAAATGTAAACTGTAACTGTGATGCCATTTTAGAATATTTTTCATTTCGACTGTTTCATACATACATTGCATCAGGACGGTAGAAATTTTTATATATAGTTTCATTGTTAATGTTTTTTTTGATCCATTTTCCGAAATAGAGCACTGTATCTTACATTGCGTTAGTATTTTACATATTCACCAAGTCTTCTGATGTATGTTACCATTGTCATTTTTTTCTAGTCATGTCATCGAACTGTACAATTTCACTAATAAGTAATCATTAAGTAGAATGTAGAAAGCCATTTTATAGTAATTTATAATATTTTTTTAATATTTCATTTTGGTAGATATCTTATTCGGCGTTGATTTGTATATCTGTTGTTTAACAATATAGAAGCTGCTACATTTTTTGTAAATAAAAATATTGTAAATTTAAATGTTGCCAGATAAGGATAGCAACTTTTGTATTTTATAAAGGATTATGGGAGCATTGGTAATAGCCTATTTTAAGTTCTTTTGCTCGGTTTCCCTTTCTATATAATCAATGACAGCCTCTACTATGTTAAGCCAAAGTGCATTTTTTTTACACAACATTCAGTGTTTTTTTAATAGTGTATGTGTTTTAATCAAAGACAATGAACATTCATGTCTTTTAAAAGTGCATTCATAGTATGATATAGAAACTTTTATATTTTGTAAATTCTTAAATCCAGCAATGAAGTACAATTTGTAAATCAGTAAATCACTAACAAAAGAAATAATGTGCCTTTTAATTTCAGGTATGTGCCATATGTCTAGACTTTAGAGGTACCTAATTACAAATTGTATTGAAATAAAAATTATTGCAATAAAAGTTTTGTATTTCATAATTTAATTATGTCAAATGTAGTTATTGGAAATATCTAAGTAATCCCACCATATCAATAGCATAAAATATAACAGAGCAGCAGGGCACGACGACATAGTTGGTGAATTAATTAAGAATGGCAGCAGAACTCTGAATGTATTGCAATGGTTTACTGCCCACAGCAAGTCTGGTTGTCTAACACGAAATACTTACCACTGCGAAACAACGCAAAATGGAATACCTGGGCCACATAATGCGTAATGAACACCGATATGGCCTACTACAACTCATTCTGCAGGGAAAAGTGTACGGAAGACGAGGCCCAGGTCGAAGGAGAATATCGTGGCTGCAGAATCTAAGAAAATGGTTCTCTCTAACTACAACACAAATCTTCCGAGCAGCAGCCAATAAAGCTAGGATGCCATGTTAATAGCCAACATCCGAAACGGATAGGCACCACAAGAAGAAGAAGAACACGAAAAATTAATAATTTCAAAATGAGCACAAAATTACATATTTTATTGCAAGAAAGTCAGTAATTGTACACTAATAAATGCACTTGAGATGAGTAGCAGTAACTATAATTTGGTTGAGAAAGGTTAGCATTAGATAAGACAAAAACAGGAGGGTTACGTTCAGCGTTTTATTAATAATTGATGTTCGAAATGGCAAACTCAGCTTAATTTATGTAGCTGACAGGTTTGAGTTGAGTGAAATCAATACAATGATATGAATTTTAATATAATACAGATATGGTTTGTGTAGTTACAAAAATTATATGAGAGTTGTAATTAAAAGTTAGTATCGCCAGCAAACTGCAAGACAACTGAAGGGAAGAAATGGTGCAAAGCAGTACGAGGAAGTAGAGATTGCAAAGAGCAATTAGGCTACCTATCAAAGAAAACAGACATCGTGCAGTCCTAAATAAACACATGTGAAACAGTGCATTTAAACCTGAAGTGATTAAAAAGCAGAGATCTAAAGTGTAAAAGTGACAATTCCCAAGAAAAGACAGTTTAATATTTAAGCAAAAACATTAAAGCTATAGGTCATTAGTTAAAAACATGATATCAATACTCTTTTCATAAAAACAATTGCAAATCTAGGTTACTAAGATACAAGACAATCAATTGTTTAATATCGAAAACAAGCTTGAAAAATTTGTGCTGTGTGCCAGTTGAGCTCGTAGTTTTGTATAAAATTGTAAATAAAAAAGTTATTTGTAGAGCCCAAAAAGTGTTGTTCATATTCACCAGTGTGCAAAGCATCTATGAAAGTAATTTTTATCGTGGTAACCATATATATAATACACATATATTGCTGGTAGGGCCTGGAAACTTCAAAAAACATTACGGCGCCGACATAGTCTCACTTCGAGTATAACGCGTCTCGTGCGCATGCGTGAGAATTCGAACTCCGCCTTTAGAAGCGAATTTTAAACTTGACCACTTCCCCATTGGGTGGACGACGCCGCCGCGCTTGCGCACAGCTCATCGTATACATGAAGGAGTTGGTTGTGTATCTCACTTCATCGGTGAGTTTCCCACTCGTAGCCGCTAGCAATATAGTAAGTATTAGATATATGGTGGTAACACATCCCAGTGCCTAGCGATTAGCTCTGCGAGGTAGCGCCCAAGTGCGATCAACTTCGGAACCCCTATTCGACTACTTTGAGGTATCGGCCAGTAATAATCGTATGTGCTATGCTTGGAGTAGACCTTCATGAGTGCCTGGGTGCAGAAATTTGGATGAGAGAGCCATCACCAAGTGTGTAATTGCCGTGGCGTCACTAGAAAATGTATCCAGCATACGAAGCTCGCCGTTCAATGTAAAAATTCTCACGTAACCCGTTGCAGCAGGCCCAGAAGTTTTGGGTTTCGTCAGGAACACATCGTACAAGGTCGTGGTCTCAGCTACGTAGATTCATCCAGGGTTTTATAATCGAGCTAGCGTCGAGAAGTTTGGTCCCGGGCAGGAAATTAAACAAATGCACATCGCCCGTCTTTTTGTGTCACTGAAACAAAAACATCAAGGTAGGTAATTCCGCTGTTTACGGCTCCCATTTTGAACTACTGTTCTAGAGCTAGTTGTATAGGAAGGATGCTGCAACGCTGTGGGTCGATTATACTACCCTTTAGAAACAGCGTATTTCGATAAATTGCGAAAAACTAGAAAAATGAAATTTTAATTCACTTACATTATATTATAAATAAACTATTAGCAATAAAGCTGCTTTCATTACAATTGAAATTCGAGTATTTTTGTGATTCTGAGCAACTTCTTTAATAATATTTTTCCATAAAACTAAGCCTACGACAATTTTTCAATTTCCTGTAGTTATTTTTGATGGCAGTACACTGCTGGTTTGCAGTAAAATTATTTAAAAATTGCAATAATAACCCCTAGTAAAATTTAAATAAAATTTAATTTGTCAGCAAATGGATAAGCAAGAAATGAAATATGCTACTGTATTTGTTTAAAAGTTTATTGGATATAAAAAAGTGCAAAACCTGTAACTACAAAAAATAAATTGTTTATAAGAAAGTACAAATATATTTTCAAAAATAAACTAAGTTTTTAATAACAAAGTGCACAAAAATAAATTAAATTGTATTTAAAAAAGTACAAATATATTTACAAGAATAAATTACGTTATTAAAAAAAGTGATAGATGATAACAGATTAAAACAAGTATTGTTAGCTTATAGCAATTATAAATTCGGAAAAAATATGGAATTAATTTCACCATATAAATTCGTGCAAATATGACAAAAAGCGCCTGAGATGTTCCAAACTGTCGCTGAGATGTTCCAAACTGTCGCTGAAGCTTTCGCTTTGCTCGCATCCACATGTTTCGACACTGGGTGTGCACATTGGGATCGTCAGGATCAACAAAATTGTCTAGATGTACTACAGCATAGTGTCCGTACATGCCACCATCGATGTTAATGCCATTGTAGGCTCTCCAAGCGTAACTTATTATAATTGAGCCAGGTAAAATTAATCTATGGAGATTAAATAGGTGGGTTTTAAAAAACAACTTAAAATACAGTAGAACTCCAATTATCCGAACTCCGACTAACCGAATCGCCGATTATCCGAATCGAAAAATGATTGTAAAAATTCCTGGTTGTACAGAAGTAAGTGCTGAAGATGTAGGAGAGTGGATGGCTTGTGACACGTCTGACCCTGGTTTTCAAATTCTCAATGACGATGAAATTGTTGTAAGTGTGAGAGAAGATGTTGAAGTGGAAGTGGAAGTGCCGGCCTCGAGACTGCTTTGAAGTGGATGGAGCGTCAGCCCGAGTGTGACCACTTGCAACTGCTCACCGTCAAGCGAATGCGTGACCTGGCTGCCCGAAAACGGTTGAAGACCGCAAAACAGCTTACATTAACGGAGATGTTTAAAAAACAATGATTTTTATTTCTAAACTTGTACATAAGTACATTTTATTTATATTTAAAACATGTGAAAATTTCATGTTTCTTTCATTTAATTCAATAAAAAAATAGTGCAATATCAAAACGTAGCTTTTATTCTCTCCAGTGGCAATTTTTTAAAAAAAATCCGATTATCCGAATATTTCATTATCCGAATGGGCCCCGGTCCCCATTAATTCGGATAATTGGAGTTCTACTGTAATAAAAAACTTAATGAGGAATTCTGGAAAAATAGCACATAAAAAGCAAATTCTGTTTAGTTTTAAAAATTCTACCAATCACTAAATCTAAAGCTACATCATGCTCTATTTTTTTTTTTACCTTGGGACCAATATCAATAATGAAGCTGATGTTCTATCAGGCACTTCTACTAAATAACATTTTCCAGAACCGTGTTCTACACCCCCGAACACCCAGTGGCCTTTGCGCCACTGGCCACGATGACACTTCCTATGAAAAAATTTGGACTCGTCTATTTCTATAATTTTCGAGGTTAAATTGTCGTTCAATCCACCTATCACCATAGGATTATCTATAAGAGAGTGTTCGCACGTATCTCCATCAAAGTTGTACCAATCAACAATCGTATGGGTAGAATGTTTTCCCAGTCGAGCTTCGTAGGCGATATTGTCCTGACTAAACTCTCGACACCAACCGTATATAATAATTATAATTTGTTGAAGAAATAGATGGCTTCCTGCAAAAACGACTGGGTTCTAATCCTAGTCGATTTTTGGCAACGTCTACATTGCCAAGGATACCCATCATTTAACCCCGCTTTTTTCACAAAAGACATGGGTAATTGACATTTATCACAATTATTGGTGTTTCTCAATAAACAACACCTTGTTAACCACTCTATGCAGGTTAGATTTTCGTAAAATATAATATCACGAAAAGTAATCTTTCATCGCGAATTTGATTATTATTCAAAATATCATTGACATCAACAATTATTGGTAAGGTCACTAAGGGGCCTATTTTATAACTCATAGCGATGTCGTCAAGCACCAGTTACAATTCGATTCTCGTTCAGATAACGATTTTTCAGTTAAAACCAATTTTGTAACTTTTCATAATCGTTACTAAACGATTAAACCGTTACGGTATGATCGCTAAAGAACGACACCTCTGTTGGCAGTCGTTAAGGAAAGGTAGATGCCTATTTTGACCAATAACATTATTGATTTATTATTTTCATGATTGTTATTGTTACGACTGTTAAAATAATTTGCCATGGTTGGGCATAATAACTTTTAGAAGCTTTGGCGGAGCTAGAACGAATGCAGGTAGATGTTTACTTCCTTCGTCCAAAATACGAACGGAGTATTGTAATCGTAAAAAAATCCAATGGTGTCCCCATAGGGTATACCATATACGCCGTATACTCCCAGGATTTTCTGGGCATACTGCGTATAATCTCCAGCAATTTTGTGAAAACTCGTTGAATGTGCTTACAAATTAAGCCGTCAAGCCGAACACTACTTGAACAATTGTCTGCACCAAGGCTGCCAGTGTTTGTAGGATTTACCCCACCACGCCAAAAAAACCGACAAGAAAGAAGTCGAAAATAATTTTTCATCAATACATTTAATTAGGTTAATCGATTTTTTTTTCAATTTTATATGGAAAAAATAATACATTTTTTAACTCATTTGTTGTAATTCTTTATTTTTGAAACTTTACAGTTCATCACAGCATTAAATTTTTTGCCAAAATACAACTAATCAGGTATAGACTGCACTGTAGTGTTTTACAAAGTGAAGTCAGCAACAGCCTCATGAAATTTTCAACATCCTATTGGAACACCTAGCTTAAAATTATATAAAAATTCTCCGAAATATGGCAGTGATCTTTGTGGAGCGTTTTCCTCTGATTTTCAGCTTCGGCCATTACTTCAAGAAATTTTACCAGCTCACTACTTTTGATCTTTGAAAATCTCCGCAATAAATAAGAACACAGTTTAATTTAATTTTGAAATACACAATTACATTTTAAACGTCAACTGTCAAACCGCTGTCAAAAGCAGTAAATTTCTCAACAATGAAGTAAGCTGCAGGTATACTGTTCATCCTAAAATTGAAAGTTTATAGCTCCGAAACAGCGTTGAAGGTCGATGCTTAACCATGATGCTTACAAAATAACATGTTTGTCCAAATCGTTCGCAACATCGTAATTGAAGGTGCGAACGATTATAGTTAGCGAACGAATCGTACCATAACGATTTTATATAAAATAGACCCCTAAATCACGTTAGCTACGCTAACACAGGTAGGGAAACACCATTTGACAAGTTTAAAAAACAAGTTTGTCAGTGTCAAATTTACCATAGGCGCTACTAGTAAGGTCATACCAGAGAGAACTAGATAAACGGTCATACATAATTTTACTTATTAGTAATATACCCTTCGAATGCAATGCCACAATCCTTTCTCTAGGTTGTAAGTTATGCAGATGCTCGTTTTTACCGCAATTTAAAATTTTTTTCGTCTACTGACCCTGAAACTTGAAGATCTGAAGAAATATCAAAGGTATTTTTTTACGATTATCAGAGTCCGTCAAAATATTCCCGTATTTTTTCAAAATATAGCATATAAAATGGCATTTATTTCAAATAAAGCATAAAAAATGGTAAGTATTTATTTCAAAAAGTTGAAATTTTAGAAAAAATTTCACCAGTAATATTAAAAATCCCACAACACAAATACAAAAGACAAAGTGATCTGATAAAAACGGTGGGCACAAGGCAAATAAGTGGAACGTAGGTATCCGTGGTGCGTTGAAGGTAAGGGGGAGAGCGCGGGGTTGTTGTTGACGAGTGGACGTAACGGGATACTTACCTGAGCGTTGAGGCGCGCGACGAGCGGTCACCCCCGCCACGGGTCGTCGACATTAGTACATGTCACTTATCAAAACTTCTGCATATCTATTTTGAAATTTGTAAGCTCTTTTGTTGTGAATTAGCCACATAATATTGATTTTGATTGAAATATAGCATTAAAATATGGAATTTATCACGAAAAAGGGCATTTTATAGCATTTATGGCACCAACAAATGTGCTTCATTCCACCCCTTACTACGTGAAACGCCTAAATACGAAATCTGGCCCTAAAGGGGGCCAGAAACATGGCAAAATGGCATTTGACGGGCTTTAACGATTATAGATCATTTGCCTAAATTATGCCCTGAAGAGATGATTGTGATCTCGGATTCCCTAGTTTTCCCGACGAATTTTGTCAAAACGTATATATAGCATTATGGTTTGTATTTGCTACGTAAAAGGTTGCCTGAACAACAGCATAAAAGGGTATACGCTGTTTCAAGTTCCTGAAGGTAATTTAAACTGCAATATTTAGCAATACTCTTTAATGAATTACTAATTGCAAATTAAGGACCAAGAAATAGCATGAAACGGGAGGAGTGGTTGAAAGAAATAAATAGACCACTAGACGGCATTCATCATTTACGTGTACGTTAGGTGCCGAATTATTGGAATGCAGCGACAAAATATTCGCTAAAGCTTTATATTTGTGATAATTATTTCTTTTAAGCTGGAAAACGTTTACAAATAATTTGTTATATAATATTTATTTATTGCGTTCACATTACACAAACTTCAATTTATTTCTATTATAACCTATAAACTGATTGGGTACCCCACTAGGGATGTGTCGATCCGGTCGGATTCGATACAAAGGATCGAATCCGGGGCAGGATCGATTTGGATCGAGTCCAAGTTTCGATCCGGATTCGTTCCGAGGAACGAAAAGGTCACGAGGCGTCAATTCTCGCGGACATTCATTCCTTTGGCATTCCGTTATTCAATCCATTTCAATACAGAATACAATACAATGTGTTGATGAGGAACAGCAAATGATGATGGTGTTCGTTTTAAAGGCTCGACGTCGACAGACGACACATGATACGGCCGAAGTTGCATGCTTTTTTATCAATTGATGTTTGAGACATATAAACATACTGAATTACCGACTGCGTGACCACTCACAAAAACAAAGATACGCGCGTTGTTCGTTCCGGGTCCGGAATGACCGAGGACCCCGGGTGTCTGAAATGCACATTCATTTCGATATCGATCCGAGGATCGAGTCCGATGGACTCGATCCACTTGCGGAATGGGATTGGAATGAACGAGTCCGCAAAAGTATCGAAACTTCCCATCACTATACCCCACTGACAAACGAGTTTGGTTTGACATAAATAACGCCGAGTTTGCCTACCTGTGTTAGCGTAGCTAACTTGATTTAGTGACCTTAATTATTGGGGATGTCAAACCACCTCTACCTCTATTGAAATTACAATATACAATCTGGTTTACGCATGCGCAAGGATCAGCTGAAATGGGAACCATAAACTGCAGTTTGACCAATAAATTATATTTACAAAATCTAAACTAAAATAAAATGTTCAAAATAACCACATTATAACTATTAAAAGTAAAAAATAACCGAATCTAAAGTGCGAATTTCTATCTTGCTAAGCTGAAATAAAACAACAACAATCTAAATTAAAAATATTTAACTTATACTGGGTGTTGTGGAAGGCCACGTAATAGTTTTAACCAGTGATAGAGTTCATCAAACTGCTAACAAACACCCCTGCAGATAGCACATTAATCTACAATTTCCTTGCACACTGTACTTTTTTATAAACAATTTAGTTTATTTTTGTAAATATACAGTGACCGCCAAAAAGTCTGCATCATATGTGAAAGTTTTTAATTTTTGATTTTTCAAAAAAACTTTACGACTTTTTAGGACAATAATTTGTGCTTGTCTAAATAGTTATTTAGACGTATTAGAAGTTCAACTTTTTTTCACAAGTGTGGAGGGTTATGTAATTCACACGCGTGAAAAATAAGCACGCTAACACGAGTTGTCTATTAAAGATTTTTTTCTACGACCACTACTAAGAGTAGGCCTTTTAGCACTAGCTTGTTTCACTAAAAGTGATGTTTTATAGTTTAGCGTGTTTAAAGAGATGAGCTGTTTACTTTTAGCGCATGTGTGGTATAAAGTGAAGTGAGGTTATAAACCACAATTTCGAACTGGAAGTGAAGTTCTAAAGTTATTCTAGTTACTTTTTGCGTTAGAGGTAAAGTGTTTTTTAAACAATTAAAGCGTTATGTAATGAATACAGTCAAATGTCAAGTATTAATAATTACCTTTGATAACTGACTTTGACAGTATTGGCTCCACAAACATTCACCTGCGCGTCAAGACCTACTGTTTATTATGAGTATGACATAAATTATAACTGCCGTAGATGCAAACCTTTGTTAAATCGACATTTATAGATTAATAACAGTAAATTTAAGGTCGTAGAAAAAATATAAAAGTCGTTTATGGACAAGACATTTTAAGAAACTCAGCCTTCGGCTTCGTTTCATAATTTTCATGTCTCGTGCATAAACCTCAACTTTTAGCACTTGTTGCATAAATAGCTATTTTTAAATTTCATTAAATAAGTATTCAAATCCAAACCTATTTTGTATAGAATTTTATTTGCCTTCATTTTAGTCAAGTGCGTTGGTCAGTTCTGGTAACTAAGGAAACGTCTATTTAAAATCGTTCATTCCTAAATTAAATGCAAAGTGTCACTTTTTTTCACTTCACGCACTGAAATTAATTTAAAAAATCTGGTGTGATACACGCACACAACTTCCTTTTACAGTAATCTTATAATTAGACAAAAATTTGATTTTGAATTAACGCTTATTTATGATGATGTAATCTCCCTATTGAGATATTGTGCTGATTTACTGTGATATGAATTTGTGATATTCTAATTTGGTTTGCCGTAGGATATTTTTGTGTGAATTTTAATTGTGTTTGTATTTTTGTTTGCTACAATTATACTTGACGTTTATGCCTGCGTATCTGATTTGTGTCTTTGCCGTTACCCTTTTATTTTCAGGTTTGGTTACTAGCGCCTTCTGTAGTGTAACTTTTGTTTAGCAAAGTGCTGGGTTACTTGCTTCTTGGCGCCCATATTTTTATTTTACAGCTGAAGCTTTTGAGTCTTGTGTTTTACCCACGACCAGCTCCGGCTGAGAAGTCTGTTGCCTTTGCTTACTTGTTTTACAGCCTTCGTAACGGTAACATTTTATAAAAAACATTAAATATTTATTTATCTACTTTGCCTTCGTACTGAGGTTATAACGATATTCGTTGCTTATCGTGATAGACAAAAAGCGACGCTATAATAAGAATACTAAAAACAGAGTAATTATTTTTTTAACACTGGCAACCATAGGTATTTCGCTGGGTGTACATATCGAACTGTCAATAGTCGCCTTTATTGCACCCCACAAATGTTGCGAACCGCCACAAAATTACCTAGATTTCTTCTAAATACTATCTGGGTCTTTAGATTTAGAAATACTGTTTGAGCACTAATCAGGATCGAAGGTACAATGGTTGTAGCCTTCTCAGTTTTTCGCTATCTGGAAAACCGCTGATCGCCAGCTCGCCTTGGAATTTGTGGACTGTATGATTGTAGGTTTCACTGAATTATACACACGTTGAAAAGCGAAGGTAGTAATTTATTGCCATAAATTAACACGAACAGTTTAACATTTACAAAGAATTAGCTTTCGGAGTGCGGACCGGTTTGCATGCTGCCACTTTGACAGATGAAACGTAAGTGTTTTTGGAATCGGATGCCGGCGAGGCAGTCTACTGCGCACAGTACGAATTCAGAATGTAAGAGAGGCGGCAAAAGTTTATAAAGTCCTTAACATACCGCCCGCCTTGGAAAGGGTAACCTTTCAAATAAAACAGTACAGAGTTGACATGTAAAAGCTAGAGTAAACCATGTAACATGAACACACATATATACAAAGCCTAATAGTACATGGATCTTAATCTAGTACAAGAAAACCCGAACAATGGGGAGCCAAAAGGCTTTACGAAAACTGCGCTGAACGCTAACGCACTAGTTCACAACACTAGGTAGCGGGCACAATTTAGCGAAGGATCGCTTCACGATCCCTGACACAGTGTTCACTGACGCCACACGCGTAACGCCGTCAAGGCCAGGGTGCAGCTCGGTGACCCGGCCTAACCTCCACTTCAGAGGGGGTAGATTGTCATCCTTGATGAGGACCATGGAACCAGGCTGGAGGTCCGAAAGATGCGTGCGCCATTTGGTGCGCTGTTGGAGTTCCGAGATGTACTCTTTACTCCATCTCTTCCACACATTCTGGTGTAGTTGTTGTATTCTCTGGTATTTAGACAGCCGAGACTCGACTATCTCAGTTACGTTGGGATCAGGCAGTGACACCAACGGACGACCAATCAGGAAATGAGCAGGAGTCAAAGGCTGAAGGTCGTTTGGATCAGAGGACAAAGGGGACAGGGGTCGGGAGTTTAAGGTCGCTTCCACCTGTGCTAACAAAGTGCTAAATTCATCATAATTTAGACTAGCGTTACCTATAACGCGACGTATGTGATGTTTGGAGGACTTGATTCCGGCCTCCCACAATCCGCCAAAGTGGGGACTGTGCGCGGGTATAAAATGCCAAGCTACTCCGTCGTTCGCGACTGATTCGGAAATAGAAGGGTTTTGTTCCGCGAGAAAATTGCCTAATTCGATTAACTCGGAATTAGCGCCTACAAAGTTAGTGCCGTTGTCTGAGTAGACATGGAGCGGTTTGCCTCGACGAGCCACAAACCGGCGAAAAGCCATTAAGAAGGTTTCAGTAGAAAGATCAGCGACCAATTCAAGGTGCACTGCCTTTGTGACGAAACAAACGAATAGACAAAGGTAGGACTTTACTAGTTTAGAACCACGTCCCTTGCGATCCTTTATCATGAAAGGTCCACCATAATCAATACCAGTCGTATGAAATGGGGGCGATGATTGAGTACGAGAGGCTGGCAGGTCTCCCATTATGGGTTCAGTTAACCTAGGAGAGAATCTAAAACACCTTAAGCATTGATGAACCACTTGCTTGACGATATTTCTGCCAGAGGTGATCCAATATCGTTCTCTGAGATTAGCTAACAGCATTTGAGGTCCGGCATGGAGAAGCCGAAGATGCTCATGCGATACTAGGAGTTTGGCGAATGGATGTTTGCCAGAAATCACTAGAGGAAACTTCTTGTCAAAGGGTAATTGAGAGTTGTGGAGCCTACCACCAACTCTTAGCAGTCCCTCGGAATCCAGAAAGGGATTCAGGGATATCAAAGCAGAAGACTGTTTCACAGGCTTGCTCTGTGACAACAGTTTAAGTTCGTCTGGAAATGACTCGCGTTGGGAAAACCTGGCAAGTCTTACAATAGATGATTGCAGTTCATCTGTAGAAAGGGGCCCAGAAAGACGATCAGCTTTGGGGGCTCGCGCATTGTTATGAAAACGAAAGCAATAAGCTATAACTCGTTGTAAGCGAGCAAAGCTTGAATACTGATTGAACGGAAATGGTTCAACAGAGGTTACAGGAAAACTCTGAACTTCTTTTTTGAATTCTGGAAGCTCAGCACGAACATGTTTGGAAGCAGGCCAAGATGCCTCGCCTTCGCTTAGCCAGGTGGGACCATGCCACCAAAGGCTTAACAGACCCAGCGGGTCAAATATCTGCGATCTTTCAGACAAGATGCTACGCTTGGTAGCCTTACTACTTGTAGAATTTGAAATATGGGATATTTCAGACAAGCTGCTACGATTGGTAGCCTTACCACTTGCAGAATCTGAAATATTCTCTACTGATAAGAATCTTTTTTGAGCGATTTGCAATGAATCACCCAATACCTCTACAGGTTCCTTGAGAGGGATAGAGACAACGAATCGACCATTCGCTTCTCGTTGCGTATTTTGCTGAAAATGTGCCTCACAGGCGTTCTCTTCATTTGTGCGAACCTTTTCCTCTGGGTAATGTTCGAGTTGCCAAAACCTAGCAATGGGATCAGAAGCATCCTCGATCGTGCCAAGATTGCACTGTACAGGGTGCGCAGAAGGAGGGCCTGTGGGGCCAGAAACAATCCAACCAAAACGAGTCTTTTGGAGGATGGGAAGATTTGGGCCTAGACCAATTTGTCCAATACAAAGGAGCTGCCAGAAAATGGGCGAACCAATCAGAATGTCGATGGTGCCCGGTTGGTCGTAGGACAGATCTGATAACTTGATGTTATCAGGAACCTTGAAGCTGTTTCGCTGGACGCGAAAACTTGGGGTAACACCCGTAATCTCATCGAGAACAAGACAGGATAGGCCAATGCCGTATGAAGTGTGAGGGGCTTGCAGCTTGATATCACACCTAGCCTTGATTTGAGAAGTGGCTTTACTTAAGCCAGAAACAGTAACGTTGACTTCGCGAGTTGGAAGCTTCAACTTTTTACACAAATCTGAACGTATAGAGTTCGATTGGGAACCGGAATCCAGCAGGATTCGCACAACATGAGGCGTACCATCATCAGCGATGAGTTTAGCGGTAGCCGTAGGTAAGAGTACCTGAAAAGCATTCGAACAGAATGCCGAAATCGATTGGTTTAGTTCAACAGGGGTTTCTGCCGACATCGCAGATCCTGGTTGACTAGAAGAAGCGTTCTGAGGCTTATCCTCATGAAGAAGTGTGTTGTGCCTTGAGTTGCACTTTCTACACGTATATTTGGAGCTACAAAGGCTCGCAAGGTGACCCTGAGTTAGGCAATTAAAGCATACGCGGAGCTCTTTTGCCTTTGACTTTCTGTCAAGAACAGACAGCTTGACAAACTTATCGCATTTGTACAAGGAATGAGATCCTTTACAAAGTGGACACGAAGGGGTACCTGACACAAATGATTTCGAATGTACCTTGGAAGACTTTTCGGGTACAAGCTTAACATTTTTTACTTCCAGAGTTTCTAGAAGATTTGCTGTATTTTGTAAGAATTCCTTGAACTCATCAAGATTAGGCAGGTCAGAACTTGACCGGTTTCTAAGGACCTCCCATTCACGAAATGTAGTGGGGTCCAGTTTTTTAGAAACTACATAAATTATAACAAAATCAAGAAGCTCGCTTTCGGTAGCTAATGATTTGATTGCTGCAAAATGTTTGAATAACATATCGCTAATCGTACGCAATTTAGTTGCAGATTCCTTACTGCAAGATTCGAGTTCAAATATAGCCTTGAGGTGGTTATGAACCAGAATTTTTGGATCATTGTATCGATTGCACAATGCATCCCAAGCTAGAGTATAATTACTCGCAGTAAACTCTAAACTTTTTATAATTTGGCTTGCATCACCCTGTAAACTAGCCTTTAAGTAATGCAGCTTTTGAATATTAGTTAACGCTTGATTCTCATGAATTAAACTAATAAAAATCTCACGAAACTCTAACCATTCTGAAACGTTCCCTGAATATTTGGGAATTGAAATGGCAGGAAGGCGTACAGCTTGATTATTGCAATGTGAACTGCAATTTGAATGCGTTGATCTTACGCTACCAGCAGGCGATCCAGAACGATCTAATGCAACATCAGACTGTTTGTTGTATTCATTAATCAAATATTCAGCTTGTGAAATTGCAAAATAATAAGAATCCTCAAATTCAACTTGTTGCTGCATTTCAGATTCTGTATCCTCACTGGTTTCTAAAATTTGTTCATGAACCGCATAATATTCCGATAACAAGGTGGCTGTATCATTCAATCTTTTTTGCAATTGAATAATCTGAGCGCTAGATAAGAATTGATCTTCATCATGAATTTTTTGCAAAGATTGCACGTAATTTGAGAAACGCGTAAGCTTGCCTTTAATAGAGCCACGTGCTCTTACAAGCGAATCCATAATTGTTGAGACCAAAAACAATTTAACAGACCGAACCCACTTTTCGTACGCCCCTGGCGTGAATTTTGTACGCTTCTGGTACGCGGACCCAACGGGTCAACTATCTGTGATATTTCAGGCAAGATGCTACGCGCGGTAGCCTTACTACTTGCAGAATCTGAAATATTCTTTAATGATAAAACCCTTTCGCACGCCTCTGGCGCGAATTTGTTTATAACGCAGACAGCGCTTGCTAGCAACGCGAGAAACTTGTAGCTTACGACGCAGAAAACGACCCTGGTACAACGCGGGAAACTTGTTGCTACGACGCAGAAAACGACCTTGGTACAACGCGGGATTATTTATGAAACATGCAGGGTATATCGCTAACAAACGTAATAGCTTGGCATTTCACGCAATTAAAATGTTTATATGACTCATAAACCATTTGTTTACGCAATAATACGCAGCTGAAATTATGCACACATGCAAACACAGACGAAATAAACCAAATTTATGCATAGGAAAATCAGGCTTACATTTGATATTGGTGTGTGCCGCCTTGCCGGTTTTCTGTTCCTACTACCGTCTGCCTAGCAGCTGCAATGCCCACGTGCACGAATCTTGGCGTTGATAGCACCGTCTGCTGTCTTCCTTCCTCTCGTTACGGGCACCGCATGCGCCCTCTTCGTTCCACGCGTTGCTGCGAATTTGGACGCTGCTTCCTTGCGGCCGATTGCATGCGATGCAATACAAACTGAATATGCTTTGTACTTGCCTATGACCAATGTTGTCGAATGCTGTCGCTGTTTTGGACCCGCAATGACCTAATGTGGTTTAATCCGGTTCTGTAGGACCAATGTTTGAGCACTAATCAGGATCGAAGGTACAATGGTTGTAGCCTTCTCAGTTTTTCGCTATCTGGAAAACCGCTGATCGCCAGCTCGCCTTGGAATTTGTGGACTGTATGATTGTAGGTTTCACTGAATTATACACACGTTGAAAAGCGAAGGTAGTAATTTATTGCCATAAATTAACACGAACAGTTTAACATTTACAAAGAATTAGCTTTCGGAGTGCGGACCGGTTTGCATGCTGCCACTTTGACAGATGAAACGTAAGTGTTTTTGGAATCGGATGCCGGCGAGGCAGTCTACTGCGCACAGTACGAATTCAGAATGTAAGAGAGGCGGCAAAAGTTTATAAAGTCCTTAACAAATACTGAGATCAGAAAAAGTGTCTTGAATTTCATTTTGACTAATAAATAATTCATAAAAAGGAATTTATGGTGAAGGTATACTAATATTTTGCATCGGTTTAATTTCAGCATATTCCCAAATTGTTAAAAAGTGATCTGCAAAGTGACTGGTTATTATTGTTGGGTTATTACCCCAAGATGGGGTACAAAGAAATAGCTATGTTTTGTAAAAATAGGAAAGGCAATGTGATAGGTAGAGATGCAGAAGCCTTGGAGAGATGAACCGAACATTGTGAAGAGATCTTAAAGGAAAATGAAAGAAGACCAGAAAAAGTGATGGCAGCTGATACCAAACAAGCCCTGGACTTACAAGGCTTGTCAAGCTAATATGAATATTGTATGGTATAATCTATTCCATCTTTAAAAGAACGATGCTCGGCCATGACAATCTGACAGATATCACTCTGTATATGAACTGACAAAACTGCGGTCAAGTTAGGTTAGGAATTTTGGAAGGTTCAGAATGCCTGATGTTGCCATCATGTGGTACATTATTGTGAAATGGTTTTAAAACAGTATTAACAAGACATTTATAGAACAAGAGTGCTATTATTTAAAATAGTGAAGGCAACAAATACATCCAATGGAAGTGGCTTCAGTCTCGATCAGAAGAAACAGAAAGAAAAGGAGTCATCAGCCGTCTAAATTTGAACCTCCTCCAGTATTTTACCATTATCAGAATGTAACTCCTCTTTGTCATCAGATTCTGAATCATCTTTTAACGAAATAATGAGAGGCGGCATATTTTCAAAAGAGATATGCCTCATTTCACACATCCATTTTTCCTTTGTGAGATTTTCGCAGTGACGTAAAAATTTCTTCCACATTTGGTTAATACATTGCGACACAGATGTAACCCATAAACTGTCAGTATTCCTTTGGGAAGAAGATTGAGGATTTATATGCTTGTTATAATAATTCTCTGTTTGCCATGCCATTTCATTTGGATTGAATTGACAGTGGTAGGGTGGTAAACGAATTGTCGCTGTTTTGTCGAAAAGGTTTTATTAGCTCCCAAATTTCTTTTTTTTTAAATTTGATACTGTTCCTTGCCCTTATTAGTTTTCTCAATCAGCCATTTCTCCATTTCGCCCCTCTTAGAGGAAAATGTTGGCGGTTTATCTAAAAGATTGGAATGGTGAGGAGCATTGTCCATAACCACCACACATTTCATCTGAATTTTTGCTAAAACAGGAATAAGCTGGTCTTTAACAACCCACTTTTGGAAAATATCTCCTGTCATTGTTTTGCGATAATCTCTGTCGTTGTTCTTTGCGTTTAAAAATAGATCACATCCACCCAACCACCCCAATTCACAACCAGCATGTAATATTGTAAACCGTTTACCCTCACTTTTCACTTTTGATGGATTGCATTTAAAATCTGGATCGTGTACCCATCGGAGAATTTGAGATCCGTTTTGATATATCCAAGTTTCGTCTAAGTACACACACAGGTAATTTTCACAAGAATTTTGAAACTGCAGACATTTTCTTAAAAACTGTACCAGTGAAATATTGATGTGTATTTGTTTGGGTCTAGGACATCTCGGCGCCGCCACTTCGGCGCCGCCATATCGGCGCGGGGCCAGCTCGGTGCCGCGACAACTCGGCTCGGAGCCATCTCGGCGCCAGCCAACTCGGCGCTAGGCCATCTCGGCGCCGAATTCAAATTCGCAAACTACAGTAACTACGTAAGAAAATTATTATAAACAAATAATAAATAAAGTGATCGAAAAAAAGCTGGCATCAAATGAAAAAACAAGTATTTAGAATTTCTTGGAAAATCAAACACTGACGACCAGAGGTGGTTGCAAAGTGATTACAAAAGGGCCAAACAAAAGTTGTCACGTGACTTCCGTTATCAGTAAAGTATTACATTTTTTAAAAATAATTACAAAACATGTATTTAATAGTCAAGGTAGAGACACATTTTACGAAAAAAAGTTTTCTGGCCTTGAGATTGTTCAGTCAGCTAAAACTAACACACTAAAATTCTCATGGAAATCTTGCTTAATTTCCGAAAAATAGCACTTGTTGGAATTACACAATTTCGAAAAACGCAATTTTCTAACTAAATAAAGTGCCTTGTATGTGACAAATATTTCTTTAATGTTTATATCCCAAATCAAGGAATTTTATTTTTAATAAAGTTTTTTTATTATGAAATAAAAAACTTTGTTAAAAATATTTGTTTTTCCATAGCAGTCTTTGTTAAAAGTAAAATTCTTTGATATGGGACCTAAACATATAAAAAATGTGAGAGATCAAAGTTGGCCGAAGATTTTGAAATTTGGTATAGGAGCCTAGATGTTGATTCTAAACAACTTTTCTTAATAACTTTTTGTCGTATTTGCTACATAAAAGGCACGCTACTCTACAGTAATAGTAGTTTGCATACCAAGGCCCTGAAGTTTAACTTTGGCAAATAAGCCACATGAGGGATAAAAAGGAACTTCAGTGCCGAGGTGTACACTATGTTTTATTTGAAATCCAGTAATTGTGAAATTACATCATTTTAACCAACTTTTGTAGGTTATGCTGACGTTGGTTCTCGTATTTTAATGACGATTTCCAGGTACTTTAATGCCGATTTCAAATAAAATAGGTTTTTTTAAACTTCCAAGGCATTCTTGATTTTTGAAAACTGAAATGCTGTTAGAAATTCGCCTTTAACCAAGCAGGGCTGAACCCCAAAAATGAAAATTTAAATCGAGAATTTTTTACCTTTTACAAGAGTCGATTTACCTATCCGGGGACACACTGAATACATGGTGTTCGGAAAATACGTGTACAACGAAAAACCGCAAGTTCCTTGGCCCAAAATATGATGATTTAACTCAACTTACTTATATACAAAGTTGCTTAGTTTAGCCGCTAGAGGTCTTCAAAAATGATTAGTTTTTCAAGTAAGTCGAAAAATCTTTGATATATTTTATTCATTTTTTGGCCATGCGTTTGTACCAGTAAACTATAGCCTTTTGTGGAATAAACAGGGTGTTTAAAAACATTGTCACAATAAATTATCCATTAATATTTTTTTAACCCCCTGTATAATCTCTACCAATGTTTTTTGTGAATAGCTACTTTATTTTAGAAGCTATAACCTCTCTGACAAAATTTTAGTTGGGTAAACTGTTTAGCCACAAAAAATATTTTCTACAAGCTTGAATTAGTAGGTAATTTTAACTCAACACTAGGCTTATAGGGATTTAGAAAATAATTTTTTGTGGCTAAACCGTTAACCGAACTAGAATATTGTAAGAGAATAGCTTATAAATTAAAGTAACTATTTAGAAAAAAAATTGTAGTGATTATACAGGGGGTTGAAACATTTAAAAAAGTTAATCATTTTAAATCATCATATTTTGGGCAAAGGAACTTGTGGTCTTCCGTTGTACACGTATTTCCCGGACACCCTGTATATACAGTGTCCCCCCGGATAAGTGAATCGACTCTTTTAAAGGTAAAAAATTCTCGATTTAAATTTTAATTTTTTTGAGGTTCAGCCCTGCTTGTTTAAAGGCGAATTTCTAACAGCATTTCAGTTTTGAAAAATCAAGTATGCCTTAGAAGTTTTCAAAAAACCTATTTTACTGTAGAGCGGCGTGCCTTTTATGTAGCAAATACGACAAAAAGTTATTAAGAAAAGTTGTTTAGAATCAACATCTAGGCTGCTATACCAAATTTCAAAATCCTCGGCCAACTTTGATCTCTTACATTTTCTTTTATGTTTAGGTCCCATATCAAAGAATTTTACTTTTAACAAAGACTGCTATGGAAAAACAAATATTTTTTACAAAGTTTTTTATTTCATAATAAAAAAAACTTTGTTAAAAATGAAATTCTTTTAGAAAATAAACATTAAAAAAATATTTGTCACTTAAAAGGCACTTTACTTGGTTAGAAAATGGCGTTTTTCGAAATTGTGTAAATCCAAAAAGTGCTATTTTGCAGAAATTAAGCAAGATTTCCATGAGATTTTTAGTGTGTTAGTGTTAGCTGACTGAACAATCTCAAGGCCAGAAAACTTTTTTTCGTAAAATGTGTCTCTACCTTGACTATTAAATACATGTTTCGTAATTATTAAAAAAATGTAATATTTAAAACGGAAGTGACAACTTTTGATTGGCCCGTTTGTAATGACTTTGCAAACACCTCTGGTCGTCAGTGTTTGATTTTCAAAGAAATTCTAAATACTTTTTTTCCATTTGATGTCAGCTTTTTGGCGATCAATTTATTTATTATTTGTTTATAATAATTTTCTTACGTAGTTACTGTAGTTTGCGAATTTGAATTCGGCGCCGAAATGGCCTAGCGCCGAGTAGTCCCGGAGCCGAGCTGGCCCCGCGCCGAGTTGCCGGCGCCGAAGTGGCGGCGCCGAGATGGAGGCGCCGAGTTGTCCGGCTTCGTATTTGTTCACAAATAATTTTTCTATTATTCACAATTTTGTATTTAATATTCTATATAAAGTAATTGTGCCACCCGTAAATTCTAATAAATTTTTTGCTGTTTCCAGCAGATTGTCTAAAGTAAAGGATTCGTTTTGTTTGTTTGATGCACGAATAACTTCAGTTAAATCTCTTTTAAAGCAATGGTTCATATTCTCTGAATGTCATTTTTTGGCAGTGGTCTATTATATGTTTTATCGGACTTTTTCCACTATCTAGGGTGTATATCACACGACGTTTCAGGAGTTTTTGATCTACTCCCGTCCTTCTCAGGACTAACTAGGAACACCTGAAGACGGGAGTAGATCAAAAACTCCCGAAACGTCGTGTGATATACACCCTAGACAGTGGAAAAAGTTCAATAAAACATAACGCAATCTATTAATAATTTGATCATTAGGTACTTAGATCGGGTCTATCTCGTTTGAAACGTGTGTAGCGTTTCAACACACGTTTCGTCTCCAAAGACAACTTTGGGCATGATGTTTATTAAATTTTTCACAATAATTACTTACTTTATCACTTTATTTTTCAGAGATTAGGAAAGTGTCAATGACATTTATTGACATATTTTTTTGACTTTTTGTTTTGGTAGTATTAGCAACACGGCATTTCAAATTTAGTTAGAAAAGGTTTTCCACCACAAAGAAATGCAATATAACTACTGATTTTCTTAGTACTGCCTATATATTTAATACTTAATATATTGCCAGCGGCTATGAGTGGGGAGGTCACAGCGTAAGTGAGACAGACGATCAACTCTTCTACGGACTTGGCGAGCTGTGCGCAAGCGTCGTCCAGCGAGGTGGGGAAGTGAACCTCACGGTCAAGTTTAAAATTTGCTTCGAAAGGCGGCTTTACATTTGTATAGTAGCTAAAGCAAGTTACTAAACGAAGTAGCTAAAATTTAGTAGTTTAGTTAAGCGAGCACGTTTACACACATCCTGTAACATAAAATCGGTGGTCTTTTTCTTTCTTTCTTTCTTTGTATGATTTATTGCTTAAAAGTTTTCTAATTTTGGAAATTAGATCGTAGGCCGATTTTTATTTTCAAAAAAAAGTACGAAAACGTTTTAATTTAGTTAAATCCTTAAGTAGCGGTGAAGCCGTGGCCTGTTAGCACGAGTGAATCACTATACAGGGAGTTTATTATAACGCGCAATATGTAAATGCGTTTATTTTAAAATGCAATATGGAAACGTTACTGAGTTTGTAAAAACATAATATATTCTACTGAGGAAGGCAAGTATGCGGGTTATTACATGCTCTGTTGTTCTTTCTGATGGTTCTTTTTCAATGAAATTACGATTCATATATTGAATTATTTGAATATTCCGCTTGGCAACTATTAAAACATCTTCTTCATGGTTTCTCAGTATGACGTCAAACTCGCCTTGATTGTTATTCTCAGGATGACGTAGAATGCACGCCGATCTTTCATTTGTTTATGTAGTTCGATTCTGGCCGATTTCGCCAAAACCTGGTGACGATGTTCGATTTTCGAAAACAATGAAGTAATTGGACTTTTGGAAAAACGCTAGGCCTCTTCGGCAAGGTTTAATCTTTGATTTAAATTGTTTGCCCGAACGCTGACACTCAATTTTTAGATCAATCCTACATAAGCACAGGTACACTACTATTAGCAATCAAATGGACCACTTTTTATATTATAAAATGCTCATTTATTATTATAAAACATTAATTAAATGTGGAGCACAAGTTTAACAACCTTTCAAATTAATTTTATTCAATTTATTGTTCTTTTTTTTAATGGCAAAAAAGCATCATGTTGCTAAGATACGGTGTTATTCTACTATTAATTGGAAATTAGGTTTGATAATATTTAACACAAATAGAATAAAGTGTATTTAAATAAATTACAATCTAATATTTTCTTAAAATCTAAAATATTGTTTTTTTGCTTATAAATAACTAATATTGTTCCATAGCGTTGCACTCACAAACATTTTTCATTTCACTGCGCTGCTTTTGCACTATGTTTTTAATTATTAAAGCACTGATTTTTGAGTTCCGCACTTTTCACGTCGCTTGCCTCTTCTTTGTTGCCTCCATTCTGGAATTGCTCTTTGCAGATTTCTAGATTTTCCTTCATCTTGCTTTACCCTTCAACTTGCTCACAATTTTTACAGTCCTTTGCTTTTAGTGATAACTACGCTCCTTTTATGCACGTAACAACCTTTTTCTGTCAATTACTTTCGTTTGGTCTGGCTTTACATGTGCACAAACCTATAATTTTAATTATATTACTTTATTCACAAGCCAAATTTAAACCCTCTGAAATATGCTTTGCCTTTGCGTGACTTTATCCGACTAATTACTGTTTCTAGCCTCTCATAATCAATGTATTTAATATTTTTATTTTTGTTTAAAATGGTAATTATTATATAAAATATCCTAACTCTGTGCTTTATTGATGTGGTTGAATATTTTGTACTGCAAATAGAACCAAGTTGTGGGCTTAATACCATTTCAATACGAGTAACAATTTTTCGAAATCTCATCTTTCATCTTTTTTAAGTATCCCCCCCCCAGATTTTGACGAGTCAATCGGTGTATCAGGTGTAGTAGTAAAACATAAAAAATAATGAAGGGAAATGAAAAGGTGCTTTAACAAGCAAAACAATCTTATCGTAATTTTTGTGAACAAAAATGCGTTACGTTGTTCATTTTGTCAGTTTAAAGCCTACCGCGTCGGCTATCACACGTGTCGTTCGAAATTTCGAGTCGTTGAGTGTGCTGAGTGCCAGAATGGTGAATTATATCAATTCTGAGTTAAAAGACATGGTGATCTTGTACGGTGACGCATTGGGAAATGCAATGGCGTCGTCTTCCAAATGCACGTACTTTTACGGCAGCTGTGCAACATTTACGCGATTTGGGCGAATTTAGTCCAAGTAATCACGATCGTGGCCGCCAAAGAGCTAGAGATATTCTGAAAGTAAAGCCCTAAATTTTAGACGTTATTGCTGAAGATCCTGCTATCACTATTCGTAGACTAGCACTCCGGATGGGCATTTCAACGTTTATTGTATGGAGAACGCTTCATGAGCAAGGATTACATTTTTACCACATTCAACGCATTCAAGCTTTAGAACCTGGAGATCCACCGCGAATATTGGTATTTTGTCGTTGGTTAAGAGACAAAATTCAATTTTCTAAACAACCTCATATTTACCGACGAAGCTGGGTTCACGCGTGATGGGATCTTTAACATCCACAATCCTCATGTTTGGTTAGATGAAAATCCCAATGAAATTTTGCCGAGACGTTTTCAACGAATTTTTTTTATTAATGTGTGGGTTGGTCTACTTGGAAATCAATTAATTGGGCCGTACATTTTACCTAATCGTCTAAATGGTGCCGGATATCTACATTTCCTGGAAAATGTATTTAATGACCTTTTGGATGACGTCCCCTTAGCGAGAAGAGGCATGTGGTTTTTACTCGACGGGGCTCCACCATATTACGCTAGAGTCGTCACTAATTGGTTAAACAATAGCTTCGGCCACCTCGTTCACTAGACTTAAGTTCTTGCGATTTTTTTTTGTGGGGACACATTAAACAGTTGGTGTATGCAACACCAGTTAATACAATTGAAGAACTGACGGAACGTATAGATGTTGTAGCTGAAATAATTCGCTAAAGTCCGGAAATTATTTCAAAAACACAAGTTTCGATGGCACGACGAATTCAAGCTTGCATTGACAACGAAGTGCATTTTGAGCATTTGCTGTAAAGTGTGTAGTTACATTATTAAATCACACCCACAAATCATTTTTTCGTTCATAATCGCTTCTCGGCCTAAGGCTAATTATAAGATCAAAGTGTAGTATCTGTTCTTATCAGCTTAAAAATTGAAACATAAATGATTAATTATTGTTATTTATTACTCATTTAACGCAATTTTCCATTATTGATGACGTCATTTAAAATGCGGTCAATGACTTACTTGGGTTATTATTGAGGTAGGTTAGTAACCAGATGTTTCGTAACGTCTTTATCAGTACATACGCAGTTTTATTTAAAAGAGATTTTTTGTTGCTTGTAGCAGTGAATTAAAATCTTACTCCATAGGCAGGTATACATTTTGAAGGTAAAACTGTTTTGAATTTTTATTCAGTTTTGAGAACGTTTTTGAAAAACCTATAAATGGAAAAGTTGTTCAGTTTGGCGCGTTCTATTACAGGTTAAAATATATGCACTCATTTCCATAACACCCTATATATATCACAGGAACAGGATTAAAGTGTGTTTTAATTGCTCATGTGATTAATCTATTTTTCATATGATTTTAATTTATATAGGTACACTTATTTTGTATTGATAAAGCTTTAATGTAAAATTCATAACTATATTTATGGTAAAACAAATATTCAATAAATTGACGTGATTGTAGCAATTCTTTTACCCCACTGAAGTATGTTCTCGACACTAGGACATCTTATTATCGTTTTTCTTATCATTTGCTTCATAGTTCTCACATGGTTTGTTAACATTTCGTGATAAATTGTTTTCTTTCTTATATTCCTGCAAGTAAAATAAAATTGAAGTTTAATTATGTATAATAGGACAGAGGAAATATTTTGGTATACATGTGGGTGAAGAAAAAAAAAGAAGTGAATTAATAATTACCTCCATGACACGTTTGATAGGAGCAGTGTTCCTGTTTTTGTTTTTGGCAAGGTTGTAAACCTCTGAAGCATAGTCAAAAAATTGCCTATCCTCATCTGCTAATTTTTCCAGTCCTTGCTTGTACAACTGATCTTCTTCGTCTCGCATCCTCTGACGTTCCTTTTCATTTTCTTCCTGCACATAGTAATATTGATAAGAATAAAGGAAATAACCAAAAATGAAAATACAGTTACTATTTGTTGTAAAAGTTCATGTCGATACTTCAAAGTGGCTTGCCATTGCTTATTCTTCTTATCTATTTCATATTGTTGGGTATAATCGTTGATTTTAAACCTATTCAACATTCCCCATTTCTGCATTTCGGCTTCCTCGTATTGTCGTATCTCTTCGCGTTTCAAGAAGTTCGCTCTATCTTCATTTCTATCTTTTATCAGTTGCTCTTTGTAGGCAGCTTTTGCTAGGAGTTTTGCTTTCTCTCTAAAAATTTGTAGTAACAAATACATAATTAAATAAGTGCGAAAATTACTTACAGTTCCTCTAGTTCTTCCTGTGCCTTTTTTATTAGCCGCTCTTCATTTCCGGCCTTGGCTGCGGCCTGCGCTACTGCTAATTTTGAAGCTGCATCACGCCTTTGCTGTTGCGCACGTAGCATCTGTACAGAAGGTTTTAAATATTAATGGAGGAATGTTAAACTCAACAGATGAAATTTCTACTAACCTCTTGTACTTTCTTATTTCTCAGACATTCAATTCCATGTTTAGCTTTGGAGTAAATATCTATTACTGTATTTTGCTCTTTGTCTTCTATGTCCAATAGCTCCTTATTTCGCTTTTGTTGGTCCCAGAATTCTTGAAACTCTTGTTTCACCTTGACTCTTCTTTTACGATCCTGTTAATACGAACTTAAGATGTATTTAATTCGTAACTGTTCTTGATAATTTACCTCTTCCTCTAAAATCTCTTTAATTTTCTGGGCTTCTTTGTTTTGGTTAACAATATCCTGTTTTTCCCGCTTTATGGAGTCTTCTTTTGATTTCTTGTTGTTTTCTTCGCGGTCACGAATACTGAAAATGTGTTTTATTGGATGTAATTAAAGAACAGTTTGTTAACTGTAGCACTTGAGTACATAAACAGGGTTTTAGAAGTATATATATATTCGAGTACACCTTAAAATCTCTCTAAAAGACTTTTGGACATACAAAAATAACACGTTGGAGTGGGGTATAAAAATGTAGTAAAAGCAGTATGTACGAGTCAAGGTGAAAGTCTCTAAGGGGACAGCATTTATACAAAATCCAATTTGACTTTTGCCTTTAATTTAAAAGATAAGTTAGATAAGTTGGAATTGCTATTGTTACATTTTTAACCTTTCTATTACCGATACCTACTCTTTTAAGTATATTTCTTTGAGTTCTAAACCTCTCTCGTGCCTTTTCCTTTCTTTTTCCAAGTTTTCCTGTTTTTCTTGCTCCGCGCCTTCTTTAACTTTTTTGGCATACTTTTCCATTTCTTCCTTTTCGTGTTCTTGTATTTTCTCCTCCAACTCGATCTGTTTATCTCTTTCATATAAAACTTCCGACAGGATTAACGCACCAGTAAGGCTTTTTGGATGGCCTTTGGAAATGTATATGGTTTTTCTCGCATTTTTAATGTATTCATCTCGAATAGCTTGTTGCTGATCTCGCAGTTTAAAGAAGTTCTCCATTTTGTCGTCATGTTCCTTTTGTAAGCGAGCTTGACGTTCCTCTTCTTTTCGCTTTCTCATATTCTTAAAACAGATCGCGATTTGGCAAAGAAACAAAATGTATTTCTAAAAGTATCGTAACGTACCAGGACCGAGTTATCCCAGTCTTTGGTCATGTCTTCAGAACCTTTTTTTAGGGCTGCCTTGTATGCCTGTTCTCTCTCGATTGCTTCTTGTTGAAGACGATTTCTGTCCAAATGCTTGGTAATATTAGCCCACCCCTTTTTGGTCACGTTCAAAGCATGGCCTCGATCTTCGATCCTTGTATTTGCCAACGTTTGCCCTGGAGCGAGGTACCATGTTGATTCCATTTCTTCCAAATCCATGTTGACAAGTGCTGCTACCTACCGTTACATTAAAATAACGATTTTTATGTGTATTTACTAGTTTACTTAATTATTGTTAGTACAACTTTTAGGTTGATTAAACTAAATTCGCCTTGAAAGACTGCTTTTTCTAAACAGTTTGTTACAGTACTGTGATACTGTAGTTATAGAGTCATTTTTGTTTGTTTGTGAAGAATATTAGCAGAAACTATGAGTGATTGCGTAGATATCCTCCACACCTTTCTGGATAGCACAATAAAATCCTGTACTTATTTACAGAACTGGCGCTTCGCTTACATTTCCACATTCGCTGAAAACGATGGTAGAATTTAATATAAGAGTTGGGAATAATACAATTCGTTAATTTCCATTTAACAACCGCTAAGTACGTAGATATTTCGACAGCTAAGCTGTCATTTCAGTAGCTCAACTCAACAAATTTGGCCGAAGATATACTCTTCACCAAATCAAGTGAAAGTCAGCATTTCCGCACATTCTAACGCTATTTATGCTACCTGACTCGGAGGGCGTGCCCTATGCGACCAATCAGGTGTCAACCTCAACCGAGTGTAAATATCAGAGTGGAATGGACCTCCGTCTTTGAATAAAATGTTATTATATTTATTTTTAAAAATGGTCCAACTTTTAAAAGAATTTAGCTGCTTTGTTGAGGTTAACGCCTTTATAATTTTCATGCCAGTTTCCGTAATATTATGACCCGTTTCGTAAATATGTTGGGCAATACTAGATTTTTTGAATCTGTTGAATCTAAAATAAGCTATATGCTTTTTAAACCTAGTACTAAAAGTACCACGTGTTTGCCCAATATAAGGAATAATAATTTAAAGAAAATAAAACGTAGATGTTTTTTAATTAAATAAACGATTTGGACACTTACAACATCTAAGAAAAGAAAGACGATGTACTAGTTTATAGCGAAGATCTAGTTCTGAGTATTATTAGGTACATTAGATACATGGCCTAATCTCGAAGCATTTGGGTTATGGTTTTTTATGAAAATGTCGCCTGGTAGACATCTTTAAATAATCCACATTATTGTTGCTTTACAACTCTCTCTTTGATTTGTCTACACACCGAGGAGTTCAATGGCACTACGCTTAAATGACTTTGTTATGTTATTTTCAATGTCTACCACTTGTAGAAAACGGTTCTGTCCTCAAAAATTTTGGTCGAGTCCGCCCCTGTTTATTCCTTTAGACGCATCGCGAACGTGATGCTGCTTGGGGCTTGATGGCTTGAGCAGACCGCTTTACATTGATGAAGAATGCGGGCAGTTCGCAAAAATCGCATAGTCGTTGAAATTTTTCTTTGCCGTTATACTCCGCTCAGGCGGGGAGATTATGTTTTTTGCAATTAACATCTGCATAGTTTTGTGGACAATTACCTTTTTCTGCCGTTACGTGCCGCGCTAGGGAGATTGTCAAAGTAATTGATCGCAAAATATGTTTTTAAATTGCCAGTTGATATGCACCAATCTTGTAGGTATGTAGCATCGCTCTTGACCTCCAAGCTGCCGCGAGGTGGCTCGGTGATTTATAAAAATTTTGTCGAGTTAAGGATTGCCGCAGGTGGTAACGCTGTTGTGATTCATGGCTGTGGTATTTTACAAGCATAACATCATCGACCGCAGGGAAACACGATTTAATTCAGATTTATTGCGTTGTGCTATGCATATTAACAATTTGGGTTGCAATATTTTACCACTTTTGATCATCTCTCGCCGACTTGGCCATGCAGCCTTGTTACAGATTTTTCTAAGTTTATTGTACATCTGGTAATCTAACAGATTAACACTGCATTTTTCCCTTCATGGCTTGAGGTATCGTAACGAATTGTGCATTTCCGTTTTGTGTAACTTTAGCATGTTGTGAACATTTTCTGTTTAAAGTCGTCCTTTTTGAAGTGCTTGTGCTTACTTAGATTTCAGTTTATGTTCGAACTAAATTTTTGTACTACTGTATTTACGATGTAGTAGTACCTTCAGGGAATTTTAATGCTTTTTTGGCTGCCGTCGTGACGTCACATAAGGAAAAGTAATTGGAATGAGTGTTAAAATTACTACATCAGAACTGCATGTCTTTTTTTATTATTTTGTTATACGTCAGATATGCAGAATGTATTTTTTTAATCGAAAATATTAGCTGAAAGCAAAGGTACGTGACTGAGCACACCATTTTTCCAGCGACTCAGTTGACGTTTCGTCAAGGTTAGAGACGCCATGAATCCCTGGAGGTTGATTTGCACTTTGTGGCGCCCTCACCCTAAATAATTCTTGACGTACCCCTATTTTGAATTAGCAAACAAATCCATTTTAGGTAAGTCGAATCCCCCTTGTCTCAACTGAAGGTTCGTTAGAGAAAATCATTGTTACGGGTTGTTCGTTTGTTTTGAGTATCGTTTTGGCTTGTAATAAATTATTTTCGAGGTTAGTTTATTTTGGGTTAAGGTTAGCTGATCTACGTAACGTATAGAATATCTTCCCCTTGGCTCTTTTCAGCTTACTTTGTTTTGAATAATCAATGTTGTGACCCGTTATATAACTCAAGTTTTTTATTTATTTATTTATTTTTATTTATTTCGTACTCAGTCAACAGCCGTTAGGCCAATTATAGGCGTCGCTGTACATTTATGGGGACTTCCAACCCCACTAACGACTGTCATAATGTTATTATGATATCCGGGACCAACTATTTCCGTGGCAGCCGTACCACGAGGCGCCGAGAGAAGCAGCCGTGGAACTCCCATCCAAGTTCTGACCAGAAAGAGAGTTGCTTAACTCTACTGATCGAACGTGGATGCTTGTTCAAGCTACACCACCCGGGACGTATAGTTGCTTAAGTTGAGCTGATATGAGCATGGAGTTCTAGATTTGTAGCTGATATGAGCGTGGAGTTCTAGATTTTACAGTTTTAACTAGTCAAGGCAATTGCTTCTTGTTCGTATTTTTGTACGCCAGTAGTGGATATATGTAACTAACGACTTCCGGGATTGGACCGTGTCATTGTTGAGATAGAGGCATTCAACATGTAGTTCACTTTCATATGGGAATTTATCAAGAGTAAAAATAGAAGGGTGCAGTGAGTCAACGTATCAACCATGTCTTCTACCGACCGGAAGGAAGAAAGCGAAATTTATAGTCGTCGTGGGTGAGTGATGAGGGCCGTGGGTGGAGTTTAAAAACGAGCGCTTTCCACATGGAAAGAAGATGATAACTTTCGTTTCGATTGAGGTTGTTAGGGAGATTTCTTTACACGCTCGTATTTCAGGACACCAGAACTTTTTGAGGAAAGAAATATCAAAATTGCTGGAGAAGAAAGATCAACGGAAATTCTTATCAACCATATTCTGGGAAGAAATAGTTTATCAAAGCAGGGAAAGTAAGATGGTTAGAACTTCCATCAAGCTTATTAGATGATGGTAAAATGAACATAATACAGATACAGGATGTGGAAGAAACCACGAAAAAGAAATAATTGAAAGAATATGACAGCAAAAGATAATTCAGAAGACATCTTTCAATCAAAAACATATATTTACAATACATTTTAAAAATATCGTTATCAATTATTTTTTTTCTTTGCATGGTTTGATATCGATTCCTATAAAATTCTTGTAATAATTTGTATCTAATACATTTATCTACATATACGATGAAATAATACAGAATTTGATTAACCAGCTAACAGAAGCTTTCGAAACTATTGGCTTAAAAACGAACATGTAAAAACCAAGATGATGACAAATACTACTGAAATAAGAATATGGTTGTTAATGGTTACAATTAACGTATACATATATCTGGGGCATATTTTAAGGTTAGAGAAGCAAAAGCAAACCGCAGAAATTGCTAGAAGAACGAGGTTTGCAATAGCGGATTTGCATCTTCGTGGATCCTCAAAATCTACAAATATTGCAATATCCAAGGAACAGATGGAACATAATAATTCAGCAATGGAGACCATACACAGGACACCGAACAAGATGGTGACCCTTTATGAAATGGGAAACGAAATAGAGATCGCTGACCAGAATTGGCAGAGGATTATGTCCAAAAATGGACGACTAATGGCTGAAGAAGAAGAAGGCCCTAGATATACCTTCCGAGTGTACTGATAGCGGAGAGCAAGACTTTGAGGGAGACGCACTGACTTGTTAGACTCTAATGGTGGTCCCGAAATAAAGGTTGTGAATGACTGCTCTAAAAGATATCTTGCAGCTTTCTTTGTAGAGAGGAGTAAAATAAAATTGCTAGAATAGTAAAGTGATGAGAAACGCATTTTTTGTTAACATGCGGGAGTAACGACATTCCAATTCTTCAAAAATTGAAAATATGCACAACAATAATACGATTTAGGCAAATTCGACTTTGCTCTTATAATCACCCAAACCTCTGATTTAAAGTTAACGTTTCACGATATATTTTTTACTCCCATAGTGTGGATTCTCTATTTTTCGTTTCGGCAATTATTATTTTTCAGTTTCTACTACCAGATTTAAGATTTTAGCTGCAAATGCGCATTATTTTCCATTATTTATTTTTCTTTTCTCCCAAAGATCGTCTTCAAAATGGTTTAGTAAAAGTACCTATGAATACGTAATTGATATACAGAAACAACTCTCTATGCGTTAGGGCGAGGAAAGATCTTAACAAGCAGCCTAAGCTAATAAAATAAATTATTTACTGAGATTTATCTAAAATAAGGATGTTTTAGGGGTTGAATATGTAAAAATTCCGCATATAAAAATATAAATTGAATGTGTTACAAAATGCAAAGATTGTAAAGGAAAAGGGTTTGTGTGATTCTGCATGCGAAAAATATTTGTTAAACTTGTTAAATATCTATAAGATTTCAATAAAACTTACACACTATAAAGTTTAACAAAATAGAATTGTGTTATTCCGAATATGTGGTTCTATATTGTATGCTGTCAACGCTAGTAGCAATATACCTATGTAATTTATAAATTGATTATTTAATAATAATTTACCGTTTTCTAATTTCAAGGACAAACAACATGTAACTCACCTGGCGAAGTCGCTGTTATGTGTGTATTTCAAATATCCACATAATAAATTGCAAATGCAGTGAACATCAGTTTTGACAGCAAATCATATGTAAAACTCGAATAAATATGCTAATAGTTGGTTTGTTCCCAAGGTTGCACGGCGACAAATGCGTTAGCAACGTCTATTATTGAATTTCTATTGTTAAGCCATGGATATGGAAGAAAATGCCCAAATGTATTGATTTAACAGTGCTCGTAGTTGTGATGCGTTTAACTGTTCAAATATAATAATAATAATAAATGGCATTTTCTGTTCATTGTTTATTTATGGGTTTCGTTAATGCATACAAAATCGCTCATTAATAGTATTTTCCGAAAGTCGTTTATTAATGACTCCTATTAATGGATGGTTTTCTATTATATAATATAAATTAACGTTAAACCCATAAAACTTTACATTAAAATGATTAGTATCTTCAGGCATCACTTTAAAGCTGCCTAAATATAGGGCGTTACATTAAGAAAAAGTAAGTTTGATTCGCCACACTTTTTTAAGCCACGCTGTATAATCGAAAATATTTTACTATTGTGCATCAGCTTTCTACCTACTTTTATTAACAGTAAATCTGAAATATCTTCCACTCTTTTATCGATGCCGGACCCTGTATAACTAAACTAAAAATTACAATAACCCCCTTCATTATATGGCAGCTATTTTGAATTGTTTGAGTTGCCCAAATCTACTGAATCGTTACCTACCACGTACCTCTTTGTATACATTCTACAGAAGATATGCTAATAATAAAAAGCATAAGAAGCCTTCATGTCAACTGTAGTACTATAGTATTGTACAGAGTGATAAATACCAAACTTGGCCTTAAGGAAATAATTTTTGCATAACCACTAAACCCGGCCATTTAAAATTATGAATATTAAAAAATATATACAGGGTGTTTTAAAATTTCACAGAACAAATATAAGGCCTTTATTCTGCATCAAAAAATAACTTCAAAAATTTCCTTGATCAAAGGATTAAGGATAGCAATTCGTTTTTAAAACGTTTAGATTTAGTAGGCTGGTGTTTTCTTTTCAATATCTATTTGTTTTACTTACAGCCGTTAATATTATTATGAGTGACTCAAAAGAAAGAGATTACTTCGAACAGTTACTATAAATTTTACTAAAAAGAAATAAATAAAACACCGATGAACCTGAAATAATTTATTTTGGAACGCATGCTTATTATTTCTCTACTACTTTTTACTATAGAACAGCGCCCACATGTTATTGTATGTAAACAAAAAACATGTGTTGCAACAGAACACTAGCCTACTAAATCTTAAAGTTTTGAAAAACGAATTGCTATCTTTAATTCTTTGATCATGGATATATTTGAGTTGAATTATTTTAATACATATCTTCATTAGAGTTTTTCTATTATTTTTTGATGCAGCATAACGCCCTTATATTTGTTTTGTGCAATTTTGAAACACCCTGTATAAATTGCAATGAAACATCTTTGTTTAATGTTGTGTTGAGCTGTTCCGTAGGAATTAATAAAGTAGGTACCTGAAATAAGATTTATTTATTATTTATCAATAATAGTATTTTTTGCGCTACTAGTCTCAGAGTGCCCCGTTATTGGCTTATCTTTAGGTCGTGAAGTTGTTTTTCTCCACCACGGGAGAGAAAGTAAAATAAACAATTTTCACCGTGGTAACTAATAAATTTCTAAGTTACCAAACATGACTATTTTAATTTTGACGTTTTAAGGGCTGTATTGTCAGGTTGACAGTAAAAATATTTTCGAAATTTGTTGGGAATTTAGGTATTAAGCCGTTTGGTAGTGCAAAAAATAGTATATACACCACGGTAGCGAATCGTCTTCGCTACCTTGATGTATAATATACTATTATGTACAACTGCATTATAAAGTACTGTTTATGAAATAAAGCCATAAAGTAGCTCTTTATAGTACTGGTAAAATAAAGTAACATTAAGGCACTCTAATTGCAGTTTCTTTTTATCACAGAATATATGTCAAATTCATAAAATCGATTTTTTCGATTTTAACAGTTGAATATCGAGCTTTGTATGCATCTCGTATATAATAATTGAGCATGCTTGCAAAGCTCGCTCGTCCATGAAATAAACTTGTCCAATAAAGTCCTACATTTTCTCTCTCTCTCTCTCTTTTCTTCAGACTTTGTTGGTCCAATATTTGACATAGTCCTCCCCGATTCGGTTCCATTCTTCTCTGTGATTTTCCAGTCTGAACCACTTTTTACCGGCCACTTTCCGGATGTCATCCGAACATCTGGTTACTGGTCTTCCTACGCTTCGTCTCGTTGTTCTTGGTCTCCACTGTAGCAGTCTTGTAGCCCATCTATCATCTGTCCTTCTCGCCACATGTCCTGCCCAACTCCACTTCAGTTGGGCTATTCTTTTTACTACATCCTCCACTCCGGTTTGCTTTCTAAATTCGTTTCTTTTTCTTTCCCGAAGTGTTATGCCCAGCATTTGTCTTTCCATAGCTCTTTGGGATTTTGCCATTTTGTCTGCTATTTTTTTTGTGACTGCATTAGTTTCAAGACCATATGTGAGTACGGGTAGGACACATGTATTGTATATTTTTGCTTTTTGGCGTTTGGTGAATTTTGTTGATTTTAGTATGCTTGCCAGTTTACCGACTGCCACCCAACCTAATTTTATTCTTCGCTGAATATCCGCTTCTTGATATCCTTTGCCGAGTGTTAAGTTGTGCCCCAAGTATGTATACTGTTCGACAACCTCTATTACCTCATTGTTGATTATAAACCGGTCTGTGCCGTTTATTTTGTCATTTATCATGATTTTTGTTTTTCTCATGTTCAGTTCTAACCCTGCTCTCTTAGATTGGTCGTATATTTCGTGTAACATTGTTTGCATTTCTTTCTCGTCATTTGCGATTAAAACTGTGTCATCTGCATATCTTAAGTTTGATAAATGCTTTCCGTCAATATTTAGACCTTTTTTCCCAATTAAGTTGTTTAAATATATTTTCTAGAGCTAGAGTGAATAGTTTAGGTGACAGCGTGTCAGCTTGTCTTTTTCCTCTTCCTATTTTAGTTTCTTCAGTTGTTTCGTGTAATTTTACAATGGATGTTGCTTTTTTGTATATGTTCTTTATTATTTGGGTATATCTTGAGTCTATACGGCAATCGTCAAGGGCTTTTATTATCTGTGGTATCTCTATGGTGTCGAAAGCTTTTCTGTACTCTAAGAAGGCGAGTACTATTGGTATGTTGTATTCGTTGAATTTTTGTATTATCTGTTTTACGCTTTGCAGGTGGTCGTTGGTTCCGAATCCTTTTCTGCATCCTGCTCGTTCTACCGGTTGGTAGGCGTCTAATTTGTTACTTATACGGTTAGCTATGATTTTTGTGAGCAGTTTATAAAGATGGGATAATAGGCTGATTGGCCTATAGTTTTCTAAATCGTCTTTAGGTCCGTTTTTATGTATAAGAATGATCACTGCAGTATTCGAGGCGTCTGGTATGTTTCCTGTCTCCAAACATTTGTTCATTAATCTTTTTACTAGATTCATCAACTTTTCTCCTCCATATTTTAATTGTTCACTTATTAACCTATCTCGACCTGGTGCTCTTGAGTTTTTCATTTGATGAAGGGCGTTTTGTATTTCTGCTTTGGTGACATCTGGTATGTCTTCGGAACCAACGTTTATGATGTTTAATTTTGTTGTTTGTGCCTTTATGTTTTCGTGGTTTTGTAGGTGTTCTTCTTCTAGCTGTGACTTGTCCTTTATTTTATTAATTTGTGTCGTTCCCTTACTTAATCTTGATAGTAAGACTTTTAAACTTTTATTGTTTTCAATTATTTCTTCTGCTATTCTTTCTCTGTAATCGAATAGGTCATTTCTTATTTTCGTTCCCACCAATTTATTAAGTGCTACATTATGTACTTGTTATATATTGTAACTATTATACCGGCTGCCTAAAACTGTGGGGAACATAGAGCATAAGTGTGCTAGATAGTAATGGATATATATTTTTTATTATACCTGCATCAGAATCGCCGTTTAAAGCAGTGCGAAAACAGGCGATTAAAGCACGCCGAGCTTTAAAGGTTGTCAAGGAAACAAGGTATATAATTAACATTATAACTTCATCGCTATCTTTATTTTGCTGACACGACTGAATGCAACAACGGACGTGGACGCGACAAAAACAATTCTCGTAACTATAGTAGCAATAGTATTATGCCCTCTCGATTTATCCCGACAAAAAATATTTCTAAGTTTTTAGTGCGTAATTTATTTCCAGTATTGCAAGTATAATAAAAAATAGCGTAAAGTATTCGTGGATAACTGGTCTTTAAAACACTTGCTCTATTTCGAGCAATCCGGCTACGCCGTCGTGCTCGAAAACTTGCGCGTGTTTTAAAGACCTTGTCATCCACTCATACTTTAATATACTACTAGTGGACCTGTTGCAAAATATTTTGCTAGTTACAGAACTTTTTTGTAACGTGTAGCAGGATCCATTAGGCAAAATTTAAGAGAGCTACTCACACGTGACACTGCTACATATACTTGACCATGGATAAATACTGGGGTTGTGGCAAAGACGATTCCCACTTTATCCACAGTTTGTCCTTGCGATTTATAAATTTTCGCAAATGATAAGCGCACAGAAAAATTCCCAAGTCAAGAAGGTAGTGGAATATTAGAATGTGTTAATCTATACGCGGTAATAATACTCTTCTGCCTGGCTTGTGGCTTGTCCATTTAATACCAAATCTAAGCAGTTCTCAAATAAATGGCGACCATTAATCTTATCTCATCTATTAAACTATAGTCTGTTCACTAAACTTAAAAACACAAAGTGGCCTTTGATTTCTAAAATTTCATGAGTGTAATTCCAAAATTCATCTTTTGTCTAGGAATGTACTTACAGAAAGTTACTAAAACAAATAGGTTAAGAGTGTGACATTTAATTGGCATCTGTTATAACTACTTTTAAGGATGTTAAACAAATACTGTGTTGGATACTATTGATATAGCATTTATTAATAGGTATTTTTATTATATTTTACAAAAGTTCAGGCAAGAATTTTCAGAATAATATGTACTTTGACACTGCAATAATGACATTTATTAATGGTCATTTATAAATTCAAAGTAGCCTTTATGCAGGTATGGAAACCTTTGCAAAACAAAATATAGAATCCCTAGCACAAAAATTTTACGTATATGCCAACTTCAAGAAAATTTAAATGTTTTTGTGTTTACTGAATAGCCTATAGTAGACACATTTAAAATTTTCACATATAATCTCATAAGAGCATTAATTCTTTCCGGAAATTTTTTTGAGTGCGTTCCAACAACGTCGTATTAATTTGCCCGAGCGGGACGCGAGGGCAAATTAGGACGTTGTTGAATGCACAAAAAATAATTTCCGGATATGAATTAATGCTCGAATGCAGATTCGGTAAGAAAATCGTAACGATACAAGCCCTCAAAGTTAGGCTGATCTACCTGCAAAAAATTTTCAAGAAATTTTTTTGTTGTCTTGGATACGGCTCGTGAACTAATTTTTCTATTGGTCATTGATGAGTGTCGTACGATTTTCAAGGGAATATGTATTGATCCTATTTTTAGTTTTAAGCAATGATATATTCCACTGAAATTTAACGAATCTAGAAATTCCATAGAAAATTATAAAACGTCATTATGTAATACAATTATTGTATTCACACTCAAATATTGCTTTTTATATTGAGGCTTTTTATGTATTCAAAAGGAATATTTGTATTTGTTAAAATGGCATTACTAATATAACCTTAATCTGTCAGATGTAAAACGTCAATGTCCAACGACTGTCAACATAAATTTAACAAGCCCTCTAGGGGATAAAAGTTTTCAATCATATGGTACAACCTTAAAACTGCCAACTAAAAGTCAATTTCACACATTGTCGTATATAAATTGTATTTAATTCGGTATATGAAAACGGATATAGTGAAATTAGTAATTTTAGAATTGTAACAGATGGTTTTCGACTTTTTTTTAACGTTATTCTTTGTTGTATATTCTTTCCCCTTTAAGACTTCAAACCAACAACATGTAAAAGCTGTTGAGTAATACTACAGTCCCTTTATATACAACAGTCTGGCCATATGAAATGTCACTTATGACATAAGACAGAATATGGCCGCCTTCAGTGGCGGGTCAAAAGCAGTGGCGGGGTTAGTGTTGGAAAATAGTTTAATTAAATAAATGCTTAGTATAAGTACATATATGACTTAAATAGTAAAACAAACAATGTCGTATCAATGAGATATTATAAATTTTATTTACAGTTAGTGCTCACATAAATAATAGCAAATCTACAGAACTTACAGTGATCCCAAAACTAATAAAACAGTGAGTATACAGTCTAATACGCTTAAAATTACTTTTCATAACTTCCCACTTAATTTATATAGCCTAAATTGTGCATTGCCACAGAAGTACAACTGTATTTGCTTCGTTGTGTATTTTGCGTTTTCGTTTCAGCTATTCTTAAACGAACACCGATAACTTTGGAGATAATAAACTTTTCTAATTGATTAAAAGTTGCAATATGTTTTACATCAACAATATGCATTTTATTTATATAAAATGCTTTTACATTTAGATTCTATTCTGACCTTTTATGTCATTCTAATATGCTCGATAAACCTGTTTGACCACAAGCCCCGCTTTTTTATTTCTAGGAAAGCTTTTCATCTTAATACCATGTTCAGACCTATTTTTGCATTCAAATGCACACGACTCCATACCTAAAACTTAAACGTCGATAAAATCAGTTTTTCGAACGGAAATATTTTCAAATTTTACCAGTTGTTTATAAAGACATTGGTATTTTCAATGGCTGTAGGCTCCGAAGCAGACGATGAGAAAGTAAATAATGTTAGAACAGCATTATCCTTACGTCTTTTTTGTCACCAACTCGTGCTTTTTCACACATACAATCTGTAAAATGCTTTTCACAAATTCTTGAATTTCCATTCGGGTACCAATTTTCTCTATTAATTTTATTGTTCATAAGTCCCGTCTGTCCCTATTCCTAAGGAAAGTTTCCGTTGCACACATTTTTCAAATTTGCTTTTGCATCCGACTGCACAGCAATACCTCTTATCTGAAGAAAATTTTTGAAATTGATAAATTTCTTTAAATCTTGTCAGCTTACCGTTAATAAATTATAGTTCTAGTTGTTTCTAAAAATTATGATCAGTTTTTAACTATGTACTCGCATTTTAAACGATTTTTCTTGATTGAATGTCAACTTATTTTATTTGAATAACTGTGACTTTAACACTTTTGCAATTTAAATCTTATTGTCAAAATGACGCAAGACATAAAATGGCGGCACCAATGAGAATCGTGACCATGTATGGCCAGACTGTTAACGTTAGTGTATATAAAGCGACTGTAAGTAATACAAGTGATACTTAGGGTGCTTTGATGTCAATTTCATGTATTTGTCATTTGCCGGGATACGGAACGAGCAACCTCCATTTTTTTTAATCGCATAATAAATTAATTATCGTCATGTTAGCATTACTTTTTAATTAACATATGTATAAACGTCCCACAAAAAATTATTTGAAGGTATTTTATTGTATTATATTAAAGAGAAGTATTTGTTATTCGCTATATTTTAGCATCTGGGTAATGGAAAAGTGTATTAGGGTGTAGAAATAAATTAGGAAGAATTGTGTTCATTTAATCTACGATGAAAACAAAATTATTAGCTATGTTACGCTAATGTACGCTTATCACGATGCAATTTAACCTATAATTTAGTAGTGTCAAGTATTTAGTTATTGTTACTAAAATTGAACAACCAGAAAAATATATGTTTTAGTCAAAAGCACTTTAGAGTGAGGGGGGACACTGAACTGCCTGTATCTTGTTAAAGGACAAATACGTCAAATTAACATCAAAGCACCCTAGCTATACTAAGTAAAACGAGCATTTAATAGTGAATTCGTTAGTAAACTTGTTATGGTTTTTATTTATTTACATATAAACGGGGCTGCGCGCGCTATTGCGCGGTCTATTCTATTCAATTTACCACCATTTTTAGGCTTATTACGTTGGGCTATTCCAAGGGGGTTCACTGGGCTCCGCCCCTCTCCAAGGGGCCCTAGGTGGTCCGTCCCTCTCCAAGGGGGCCTTCGCGACTCCAGGGGTTTCGCCCTTCTCTAAAGGGGCCCTCGGGGCTCCAGGGGTTTCGCCCCTCTCTAAGGGGGCCTTCGGGGTTTCGAGGACTCCGCCCCTCTCCAAAGGGGCCCTTGGGACTCCGCTTCTCTTCAAGGGGGCCCTCGGGACTTCGCCCCTCTCCATGGGGGCCCTTGGGACTCCGCCCCACTCCAAGGGGGCCCTCGGGACTCGGCCCCTCTCCAAGGGGGCGCTCTGGGCTTCGCCCCTCTCCAAGGGGGCTCTTGGCGCTCGGCACCTCTCCAAGGGGCCCTTGGGACTCCGCTTCTCTTCAAGAGGGCCCTCGGGACTTCGCCCCTCTCCAAGGGGGCCCTTGGGACTCCGCCCCTCTCCAAGGGGGCCCTCGGGACTCGGCCCCTCTCCAAGAGGGCGCTCGGGGCTTCGCCCTTCTCCAAGGGGGCCCTTGGCGCTCGGCACCTCTCTAAGGGGGCCCCGGGACTTCGCCCTTCTCCAAGGTAGCCTTCGGGGCTCCGCCCCTCTCCAAGGGGCCCTTGGGACTCCGCTTCTCTTCAAGGGGGCCCTCGGGACTTCGCCCCTCTCTAAGGGGGCCCTTGGGACTCCGCCCCTCTCCAAGGGGGCCCTCGGGACTCGGCCCCTCTCCAAGAGGGCGCTCTGGGCTTCGCCCTTCTCCATGGGGGCCCTTGGCGCTCGGCATCTTTCCAAGGGGGCCCCGGGACTTCGCCCTTCTCCAAGGAAGCCATCGGGGCTCCGCCCCTCTCCAAGGGGCCTTTGGGACTCCGCTTCTCTTCAAGGAGGCCTTCGGGACTTCGCCCCTCTCCAAGGGGGCCCTCGGGACTTCGCCCATCTCCAAGGGGGCCCTTGGGACTCCGCCCCTCTCCAAGGGGGCCCTTGGCGCTCGGCACCTCTCCAAGGGGGCCCCCGAGACTTCGCCCTTTTCCAAGGGAGCCATCGGGGCTCCGTTCCTCTCCAAGGGGCCCTGGGGGCTCCGCCCCGGTCCCGAAATCGAGGCGACGGTGAAATGCATGTAAACGCAAATTGGGGACATCGCGTCTGCAATTGTCGTGACACACACGTTTGGATCGTTCTCCTTTATTTATATGATTACACTGATCAATATATAATAATTTGGAAGGAATTACTTTGAAAGTGATAGTTGCAACTAGAAGAGAAATAAATGATAAAACGTTTATTTATTTTGACAAATCGTTAACTGAATTTCTGATTAGATATGACACCTGGACGGAAAATAATTTATTACTCGAAGTAGAATAATGGAGTAAATAACCTTCCCAGTCAATTAAAGTGGATGGTGTTTCTATATACACAGTAGAGATGGGCGCGTGAGTGAATTTTCGCTCACGTCACGCACGTTTCACGCTTGCTTTAAACAGTCACGTTCACGCACGTTCACGCTCACGTTCACTCACGTTCACGGCGTGACACGCCACTCACGACGTGACACGTAGCTTTTATTTCAAAATTTAAATTCAGATAGAACAGAATGTTCAAATTTAAAACCAATGAAAAAACCCTAAAGAGAACTAAAAATATGTTTTGCACCTGACATAATTTACGTGATATGTTGCAATCAGAATAGTTGACATAAAAAGAAAAAAAAATGAAAATTGACTACAATAACTTCGACAAGGGATAAATACTGATTTCTCGCAAATATATTTCTTGCAGCTGTCTTCAAAGACATTACTTTTAATACCAAAAGCTGTTATTGGAATTGACGTTTCCCTTATTGGTATGAGTACAGAAGGTATATGTTGCTAGGCAACACTTTTAATTCGTAGGTTTGAAAGTACTTTTACGTATAAGGATCAACATTTTCAGCGTTAAGGCGAGTATAAAAAAAAACATTACTTTTATTAGAATAATAAGTTTATCTACACAAGTACACAATAAATTGGTTTAAAAATAAAACGTAATCAACATTTTCAGTGTTAAGTCGAGTATACAAAACAAAACATTAGGTACTTTTCTAAAAATAGGTTCATCTACACATTTACGCAATACATTTTGGTTTAATAATAACATAATTAACATTTTCAGCGTTAGCCGAGCATAAAAAACAAACCATTACTTTTATTAGAATAATAAGTTCATCTACACATCTACACATTAAAATGTTGATTTAAAAATAATATGTAATCATCATTTTCAGCGTTAAGTCGAATTCTGCGCTCTTCTAAAATTCGCCCAGCTGTAGAAAATACCCTTTCGCTTGTAGCGGAACTTGCCGGTATGTTTAAAATTTCTCAAGCTTTTTTAACAGTGGCGTATTTATACTGTTTTTCCAAAATCCTAAAATGTCATCTACATTTCCGAATGTTCCGAATTTAACATACTAATTTAGTTCTGTTTCGACATCATCCTAATTACATGTGTCATCGTCAGAGCTATCTCTAAGTGTAGAAACATAAGAATCTGATGCTGATGTACCAGTTTTGAGTCGTTTGCTATGTATGTCATCATTATCATCTATAGTTTTATTTGCATTATAATCTTCTCTTTTATGTGAAGGAATGAACTTCAACGATTTATAATTAGGGTCCAAAAATAAAGCCACATAATATAACTTGTATGGCACAATTTGTGATTTAATGAATTTAAAAGTTGCTGCCCCCTGCAGTTTTTTATTGGTTACTAAATATTTAACGTGAAATTAACGTGAAACGTGAATCACGCCTTGGAAATTTTCACTCACGTTCACTCACGTTCACGTCACGATTTTCAAATATTAGTCACGTTCACGACGTGACACGCCGTGACACGACGTGACACGACTGTTTTCACGTCACGCGCCCATCCCTAAT
>CALNHX010003899.1:0-34004 GCA_940337035.1 Agriotes lineatus | reverse complement strand
CCTAATCAATTGGAATCATGCAAGGGAGGAAATTACATGTTAGTCCAGAGTTATACTCGTACATACAACACTTTTACATTTTATGATGAGACTATCTCTCGTATTCAGCTGCATTCAAAAATATTTAAATATGAAAACCAGGGGGCTAGTTGCTTTATTATTAATCACATTGCCTCCCGTCTCTAATGGCAACAGCAGTCAATGTATTATATTCCCTCCGACTGCCATTGGAAACTGACCAGAGAACCAAACGTACATTTACGAGAAACCCCTAACAGGCGACAAAGGGGTAAAAAAAAATTCTAACTGAGCCAACAAAAAATGATCAAGTTTCGCCAATTGCATCACCATGTAGTGTTCTACAAAATCTAAATAGAAATTTGCTGTCAAACAATTAAAAAATCTAATGCTCCACCCTGTATACTTAGGTAAGTTGCATATTTTCTTCATTCAGCTTCATGTTAGGCGTATTTAGTAGATTGTTCTACAAGTTAAGAAAATTGAGAGTTTTTAACATTTAATTTACGAGCGAGCGATGCAAATCGAGTGGATTAATTTATTACGAACATGGAAAAATCACTTTTATAACATATTCGGCGTGATATTTTTCTAATATAATTAAAAAAATATAATTACAAAATCTAGCCAAAATGAAATTCGACATTTCTTCATATTCGATTTTTTTTAAATCAGCAGTGAAGAACGTCGAAATCGTCAAATAAAATGCGAGAAATCGGCAGTGAAGTAATCCATTGTTTTACGACTGTTTGTAGGCGGCTGGGAGATAGGTAAACGTCAACCGACGTCAACATAACCTACAAAAGTAGGTTAAACTGTTGTAATTTCGCGATTTCTCGATGTAAAAAAACAATGTACCCCTCGGCGCTGGAAGTTCCAGTTTATCCCTCATGTGGTTTATTTTCTTTGGCCCTACGGGCCTCGGCAACTAAATCCGCAATCGTGATAAAAAGCTCAACTTCAGTGATAACCTATGTGGAAACTAATATAAAAAAATACATAAATTTGAACTTTCAAGTCCCTATACCTTCTCACTGAAGGGACTTTGTACTAACGTATATTACGTTTTAGCGGTTTATTATAACCCAAGAAATCTATAACCAATCGGTGTCCCATTTGTTTTCCTTGAATTTATTTATTTACTTACATTTACATCTAAACAAACTAAAAACTTTTGGTTTCGGTGAATGGTGCATCTAGCTACAAGATTTAATTACCAAAAAACCTTCAAAAGTGAAAGAGTATGTAGGTCTATAGTTAACAAAACATAAAAATTAAGCATTTTTCGATTACGATTACGAATCGACACGACACTAATGATGGTTGCAACTTGCAAGAAAGTTCTACTAAATACGACTATATGACAATAATTTTTATTGAAAGTAATTGAAAAAGTAATTGAATTACTATTTCCTGTGAGTAACTGAATCTCTGGTAATTAAATTACTGAATTGGGCGGTAATTGGTAATTATTAATTAATTACTTTTTAAAAGTAATTTGCCCAGCTCTGGTTGTAAGGTATATCACCTGCTCTTTTTATGATACACTAGTACTCCTACTTCTCATAGTTTAAGTCGCTACTTATTGTATTCGTCTATAATCTTTCTCATCATGTAGGTACTCTATAACTTCGTCATCACTTGTTATAAGAACCTGATCGTCGTCAAACAAAACAGTATGCAGGAATTCGTCCCTTACCTCAATATTAATTCGTGAGCATTTCCTTGTATATGTGCTTAGCGTTAAGAAAATGCAACATCTTTGTTTTTAAACTTGATTTGTGTTGAAGTTGACTGAGATTTTCGTTCTCATCTTAACCATAAATTTTGAATTTCTGTAGATATTATGCATAAACTTAACATACTTATCATGGATTGCACGCTTTTTTTAAAACTTCAGATGACCAGAGGGACGAAGACGTATGCCTTTTTGAGGTCCACAGTCTCTTTTCTATCAACTGCCTATGTGAGAAAATATTACTAGCACGAAAGCCGCTTTGTTCTTCTATATCTATGCATTTTCCTTGATTTTATCCTTTAAGAGGCCATAAAAATTGAGATAATTTATCGTTACTTCCAATTATACCCTGGGAGCTCTTTCCCGTCTATTAAATACATATTTATTTATAGAACATGCCACTTTTTCTGGTAGAAAATTTGGTTCATATTTAACTAGCTCAATTTAAATGTTTTCCTGCTTTGGGGCTCTATGTTCTGAATTTTCGTCAATAATTTTTTATTTCAGTTGGTGTTTTCTCGTTGATGGTCTTCTCTGTTTCATATTGCTACGAAAAAGGGTTGTATTTATCTTCATCATCCGTTAGCAATGTTTTATACTATCTCTTACAATCCTCTACATGTATCAATGGTATGCTTGCTGACTTTCTACCTATACTTGATTAAATTTTTTATTCTAGATTGCAGGATTTTTTGTGATAGTAATATTTTTCACCTTTTCCTCGATGCATGTAGTTTACCACTTTGGCTATTTCCTTTCCGAAATATCTTGTTTACATATTGTCTCGTTACCTGCATCATGTATCGCCCATTGCACCTGCCGGCAAAGTTCGACTGCGTTTCCATCCCTCACTTTTTGTAGTTTAGTAACCAGCCTCGTTTTGTATAGAAAATTCGTCGAGTCTTGTTTCACACTCTCTAAGTTCTATTCAGAGATGTTTAAGGCGGATTCCGCCTCGATACTTTCTTATGTATTTTGGTCTTATTTCTTTTGTGTTATGGCTTAGCCCTTTTGTTCCATTGTCTCGTTGCCTCTGTGAGTTATTGTTTTGCGATAATGACGTCCAGCTCTCGTACCAAAGTCTATATGGTCTTCCTGTGGGTCGTCTTGTGTGTGGTTTCTGTGTTTGAACCTTCTTCGCTACTCTTTTTTCACCAGTCGTTCAACTCGATCTCTCCAGCATATGATTTTCGATCGTGTCCCTCTGACCACACCATTTACTTCGCATGTCTCACAGGTCCTTTCACTATGTACCCCTTCACGTTGATTTAAGCCGGTAATGGCTCTGAACATTTGCATCTTTTTCTCTTATGTTCTCTATCTTTGAGTGTAGTCTATAATGGACAGTAGATTTGTAGTTGTTGGGTCTAAGTGTATTTATAAATTAATATTTCTATGTGAGAAAGATACTTTCAAAAAGATCTATTAGTGGTTACACTACTTCATTATTTGTCCATTTCCCGGTTCTTACCTTTAGGTTCCCTATCAGGAGAATCTCTTTTTCTGAATTTATATTTGATAGAATTCTCGTATCGTAAGTTTTTCATACCAATTTTATTTGTTCTTCTCAACGGCGTCGGCACATACGCACTTATTATGATGAGTTCATGACCGCCTTTATCCAGTTCATTGAGAATTGTCTCAACTTTTATTTTTTTTTAATTTCATGGATCGCAATAGATACTTCTCTCTTTGATCTCCGCGTTTATCCACACAGCTGTAGAAATGTGTATATTTGTATATATACTGTTCCACAAATGAACTGGACCATTTGCATAGATTGGTGCAATTTAAAAAAATATTTTTCAAAAGGGCAGTCATGGCATTTTTGGTAACCATGATTGTGTCACTATAAAAAGCATTTTTTTTCATAATTTGGTTTAAATAAAACTAAGTCCATTAATAAAATATTATCATTTTAAAATTTTGATTTTTTCCCAAATGTTGATAGCACATTGCATTGCAAGTATGCCAAATCGTTGCCAAACATTTTAAAACGTTCCGAAGAGACTCAAAGAAGTATTATTTAACCATTTTTTGTGATTCCTCTTATTTTTGTGAAATATAGTTTTTTTATAATTTTATTATTTTTTGATTATATGAATATGATTTTGTTAATTCTTCAGTTGATATTTGAAGATAGTCCAATTACATATGCTTAATATGAGTATATGGATGGGGTCATAATTATATATTGCAATGGTCTTTAGCCCTCAAATCAGCTCTGATTGCAGTACAAGCAAATAACAAATTAAATCACTAAAGCACAGAGTTGTAATAATGCAGGCATCTGAGAAAATTCACATAAATTGCCAAATCATAATAACACTGGTTTAATGGCCAACGACATTGATTGTATTCGAATAGGCACAGAAATATGGAGACTCAAGTTCCGTGTATTGGGTTCAGCAATATAATTTTTAAGCATAATATAATAGATTTGCACAAAGTAGAAGCCGAGTCTAAATTAATTAGGAACTGGCACAGAAAGTTCAAGTTAGACACAGCTTAAAAAAGGAAGCGTAGAAAGTAAAGTCATTAGGGAATGGATAGGAAATGAACATTTTTAGAATAAAGGTGAGAATAAGAATGACCAGAAAGATAAGGCAAAGAACATAGAAAGCCAGTCTTGTCATTTATTACATGAAAATACAAGACTTGGGAATTTGAAGAGATTGCAGTGACAAGAAATTAGATGAAATTCAAATAACAGAAAATGAGACAATATTGGTGTATTAAAAAACGATTCAGTGTAGTGATAAACAATGGGCATTTAAGTGTTATAAAATCAAGTGAGTGGCGGATTAAAACGATGAGAAATGAACAATTCAAAAGACAATAATTTTAGTATATAAGAAATTGTAATTAAATTGACCAAATATGTTAAATTAGTTTATAAGATATGTAATTAGACATGGTTTGAACTTCCTGAAGATAAAATTTGTAGACAGTGTTTTGTCAAATACGAGGAAAAGAGCAATTGTTTTTAATAAATTGTTGAAAGTGCCTGAGTTTTGCTCTAACTTTAAATAAATATTTATAGTAGAAGGCATAAAATTATAAAAATAAAAATAGCACCATCGTGATCAGCGAATTGCAGTGTATCAGCACAATTGGAGGCAAGCATTTCCACGCACTTGAGATATTTTCGGTCCGAGGCGACTTCGGCAGTTTCGGCCAGGTGACCATTCCCCGCAGAACCAAGTTGTAGCATCGTGGGAAGGCCTAGGGTATCGAGATTCTTCCAGCAGCACCGCACATCAGGCCCCAACACAGCACAGCAGTCCGAGCAGCCCGGGGGGGGGGGGGTGCAGAGATCAGCCAAGATCACCATAAAGGGGTTCCGAGAAGGCTACAAATGTGAGGTTAGTGTATTGTGTAATTTTGATCCGCGCGATTGGCATGAAAATCACATCATACCTTAATTACGACCTGGAGAATAAGAATATCATAACAGTTCCTGTGGATGGCGAGGTGTTTTCCCAGGATTTGCGAAATAAATCGTCAATTGGAGGCCCCAGTAAACAAATGCAATTTTAAGCGTCCTTTTAAAATGGGCCAATGATAGATTTGCCTGAAAAACAATAGAACGATAAGACGCCACTTGAAGGCGCAATTATTCAAGATCTTACCGTAAAAATATGTTCATTTATTTGATTGATAATTCAGTTACACGCGAGCTGACAGGTAACTCGAACTTTTGTGCGAGATTTTGACATTTCAGTATAGCGACGGCGCAGTACGCATAAATTTAGTTCACCCGTCTACTTTTTCAGTGGCGTATCATTAAAATTTTAACTTGCAAATTTAGGAACCTCAGACCCGAGAGATTGAGTTTTTATTTTCATGTCTCTGTTTTCAAATGAGCTAGCGAAGTTATTATATCAGATGAATGGATTAAATAAAGGGCAAACTACCATAAGAATGATTTTCAAATTTGGCGTACCTACCCAACAAAATAAATTAATCAGTCAGTTTGATCATAGCAATTGGTAAAACTAAATATTGTGTGGTGACCTATTTTATTTGCACCTCTTTAATTACATCATTACTCATAATCGTACACAATATCAGTCGGGCAGGGTCATTGCAATATATATAACAGCAATGAGATAACATGAATAACAAAATAGAATGCTTTAGTAAGAAAGAGATGGCCATACGAAAAAAAATATTTTAGTAGGCATGTTTAGTTGACTTACGTCATAATTAAAATAAGCGTCATGCCTACTCGAATATTTACTACTATATTTATCTCTTTCTTACTCAAGCAATACATGTTATATTCTTGTTCATGTTATCTTATTGCTGTTATTACTTCCTTTTACTATAAAAAAAGTATTGGATTCACCCCAAAAATTCGAAATTAAGTTTTCAACGGATCTTCACATTTTAGAGTCCCCTGATACCAAAAAACATATTTTTTTTCATTGGTCTGTCTCTCTGTGTGTGTGTCTCTCTGTCGGTCTGTGAACAGAATATCTCAAAAACGGAAAGAGGTATGGCGTTGAAACTTCATATATAAGTTTTATGTACTATGTAGATGCGACAGCAAGCTTTTGAAGAAACTCGCATAACCGGAAGTAGATGTTTACTCTTGTGATTTTTCAGTTTTTTTCGATTTTTTCAAAAACGGCTCTAACGATTTTTTTAAACTTTACATTTTTATTACATTTTTTATGTGTATTGATGTGAGATAGTTGATTTTCCAGTTGAATACTTCTAAAATGGGTTTCTTTTGTTTTTTGTCTATTTTTTTATTAACTCTTATTTTAAATAGAACACCCGGTATATTATTACATTTTTGAAATCAGCTTAAAATTCTAGAGAAAATTTGTCTGTTCAACTAACGCTCTATTTTGTACCGTTTTTGCAGAATTTGTAATTTTTGAAAATTTTTGACAAATGCTTAAAACATTTAAAATCGAATTTTTGGCTAATTATAAGATCACTGTAAAAGGAAGTTGTGTGCGTGTATCACACCAGATTTTATATAATTGTGGCCCCATCGGTAGGTACTATAGAACAAAAGCTTTTATATACAGTGTGTCCGCGGATTGAGTTCACATAAGGTGTAAATGACAATTTTTTTTTGAGTTAGATGCTAATATTTTCGGAATCACTCTTGCTTGTTCTCAAACTAAGATTTTGAGAAAATCAATCAAATTAATTAATATACAGGGTGTTTTTTAGAATTGAGTTTTAAAAAATTGTCAAGAGTAAACTAGGATTATTAGAAGAGATAACAAAAAAAAGTATCAAGGAAAGTTGTTTAAAATTAAGAGCAATGTCAAACTCTCAATTTTCAGACAAAGCGGCCTACTTAGATTTAGCAACATACCTTTTATCGTGGCTGTAGGAGGCACTCTATTGTTTTTTTAAACATATCAGTTTGTAAACCAGTAAGAGTGACCCCTACAGCCACGATAAAAAGTATGTTGGTATAAAAACTCCAAAAAATTTTAAAAGTCAAAGTAGGCCGATATGTCTGAAAATTGAGAGTCTGACATTACTCTCAATTCTAAACAAATTTTCTTAATACCTTTTTTTGTTTTCTCTTCTAATAATTGTAGTTTGCTCTTGACAATTTTTTAAAACTCAATTCTAAAACCACCCTGTATATTAATTAATTTGATTGATTTTCTTAAAATCTTAGTTGGAGAACGAGCAGGAGTGATTGCGACAATATTAGCATCTAACTCAAAAAAAATTTGTCATTTACAACTTATGGGAACTCAATCCGCGGACACACTGTATATATTTTATTCTTCTTCTTTTTTCAAACTTTTCCTGTCCAATATTGAACATAGTTCTCCCCTTTTGACTTCCATGTTTGTTTTGTTTGAGCCTTTCGCATCCATCTTTTCCAGCTACTTAGTTGATATCATCGGCCCACCTTTTTGTGGGGCGCCCTACTTTTCTAGTGTTGCCTCTGGGTCTCCAAGTTAAGAGTTTGTTGGCCCATCTATCGTCAGTTGATCTGGCAGCATGCCCAGCCCAGCTCCATCTGAGTTTCGCAGCTCTCTCTCCCAGCATCTTACGTTCCATCGATCTTTGTGAAACAGCGAATTTGCGCACACTTTTTTGTGTAAATACAATCGTTTCTATTCCATACGTGAAAACAGGAAGAATGCAAGCATCAAATACCTTAGCTTTTAATTTCCGTGGAAAATCTTTTGCTCTTAGAATACAACTTAGTTTACCGAATGCGGTCCAGCTCATTTTTATACTTTGATGTATCTCTGCTTCTTGATTTTCTTTTCCTATCTTAATTGTGTGTCCTAGATAGACGTAGCTGTTTACTTTTTCTATTTTTTCGTTATTTACATACATGTCCAGGTCGTTTTCATTTTTTGTTAGAATCTTCGTTTTGTGGATATTCATACGAAGACCGGATTTTCTTGATACTTCTTGAAGTTGTTCTAACATAACGCCGATTTCTTGTCCACTTGTGCTTATCAAGACTACATCATCTGCATATCTTAAATGATTTAACTTCTGTCCATCTATATTTACTCTCATATTTATTTATTTTTTATTTATTTAATTCGCACTCAGCCAACAGCCATTAGGCCAATTACAGGCGTCGCTGTGCAGTTATGAGGACTTCTAACCCCACTAACGACTGTCATGATGTTGTATTACCGCCGGGACCAACTTTTTTCCGTGATAGCCATACCACGAGGCGCCGAAAGCTGCAGCCGTGGAACTCCCATCCAAGTTCTGACCAGAGACAGCGTTGCTTAACTTTGCTGATCGAACGTGGACGCTTGTTCAAGCTACACCACTCGGGACCCAATTTAATGTTTTGAAAATGTTTTCTAGGGCTAATGTAAATAGTTTTGGAGATAATGTATCCCTTTGTCGGACTCCTCTGGTTATTGGACACTTTTGTGAAATGCCATCTATCTTTACTGCTGATGTACCTTTCTGATATATGGATTTTATTAAATTTGAGTAACGACGTAGTCGACGAAGGCTAGTGTCAGAGGAATATTGTACTCATTACATTTTTCAATCAGCAACTTTATAGTCTCTTGCGGAATCCTGCCTGTTCAAAAGGTTGGTATGTGTCGAGTTTGGCGGTTAGTCGATTGGTTATTATTTTTGATAAGACTTTATACAGATGAGACAGTAGGCTAATCGGCCTGTAGTTCTTAATGTTAGTTTTACTTCCTTTCTTATGTAGTAATATTATCATAGCATTATTCCAGTCATCGGGTACACTTCCAGTTTCTAGAAATTTATTGAATAATGCTTTAAGTATTTCTAGTATACTTTCGCCTCCATGTTTAAGTTGTTCACTTATTATGCCATCTTTCATTTGACGAAGTTCCATCTTTATTTCACTAATAGTAATATCCGGAATATTTTCTGAACCAACATTCAGTACTGTCCTTTTATTGTATTTTACTGACTCCTGCGCTTGAGATGTATATAAGATACAGTAAAATTCTTCCGCTTCTTTTAGCACGCCTTCTTTGGTTGTTACTTCTTAACCGTCAGATTTTACTAATTTCGTTATTTGTCTGTTTCCTAAAGATAACTTGTTCTTCATGATCTTCATATTACATACATATTATATTTTATGACGTAATGTAATAAATAGAATTTTTATGGGTAGTCCAGTTCATTTGTGAAGCAGTATATCATATTTATATATTGTCAAGGCGATTAGCTCCACTTTGTGTGCCCAACTTATGTTACGTTATAATTGACTTACACCTTTACTCTAGTTCGTTCTCAATCAAATTTTTATATTAATTGAATTCTAATTAATATAATTGCCCTATTTTTATTATGTATAATCAAAATTATTTACTGCTAGCCTCAGTTGTAACACTTGACTGAAAATCAGGTCGGATTCTTTATAATCTAGATTGCTTATATTCTGAAATTTGATGTTCCTATTGTATATGACAACTCAATACATCTGTCAACTGACACTTCAAACTAGTTTTGAAAAAACAAATACAAATACTTCATCGTTATATTTGTCATTCGACAATCTCTAATGGTAAGTACTTCCTTAATTAAAATTAACTCACTTCACTCTTTATTTTCTTTCAGTTCTTATTTTAAATACCTGTATTCTGTTTCCTTTTATTGGACTTGACGCTCTCTTCTACCAAACCCAATACATTCAGCTCTGTAACTCACGACTCTACAAAACTGCTCCACTCAAAGCCACAGCGAAGGCCTCAAGTGACAACGAACTGCTAAGATGTCCAAAATCCGGATCCAAATCAACACAGGAACCCAGTTCGCCACAGGAACACATGAAAAACAGCTCGCTCTTTTAAATCAGCATTTTCACCTCCACCGCAGATGTATCCAAATCGACCTCAGTTGTAGATGTGTTTACTCTAATGCTCAACCAAATCACACGTATGAAGCCTGCTACAATCCAGCACCACAAACCTTTACCAGATGCAAGCCACAAGATGTCACTTGACAAGCCCCACAAATAAGCTCACTCTGCTAATGATGTCGATGTAATCTACTTCCTTTGTAAACCATTACTTGTTATCCAATTCAGTCGATGCAATGTAATTCCACAATAAACTCAATTCACATTCCTTTACTTTTATTTGCCTTTGTAGATCATTACTGTATTAGATTGGTTTTCTCACCACATTTTAATCTTCATCCATCTAGTCTGCTAATCTTTTTTTTTACATTTTAGTTTTTATTCTTTTTCACCACGCCATTCTATTTTCAATTTTAAACCCTTTTATTTTGCGAAACATGTATTTAAAAACTTTTATAAAGGGGTTTATTTCTTAATTTCAAACTTTACAAATTGTATTACATCATTTTCATTATCTAGAATTTTATTCTAATCAATAAACTATCTCCTTAACGATCTAGCTTATTTTTTACAGTCCAACACATTTCAGATATTAAATTAAGTTAAAATTCTACTGTTTCTCAATTAGCTTCATTTAATTAAATTATAAATTATATTTCCTTTCTTTTCTAAATTAATCTTAATAATTTTGATTTCCATTTCACATCTATATTCACCTTTGTAATTTTTAATACTGTATTCTTTTAATTTGATTTTTAAACCCCTGTACGAATACCATAATAGACAGCGCTATAAATGAATTATACTGGAACCGAAAAAACTGACCATACAGAAAACATACTGAAACTTATTACTTTGATCTCAAATTATAGATGGAACATGAATGTTCAACAATCCGGTTGTCTTCTCTATTCTTCAATCTAATATTCTTTTTCCTTTGAATGTTACATCCATTCCTGGTCTTTGTCTTTTTCTTCCTTTTCTGTATTATTGAGACACATATTTCACATACATTTTTGGACCATGCCATAATACTTGACACGTATCTGGCTCTTGTATCCTTCTTGTATTTTGTAAACTCTTATTGTGTCATACCGTGAACCAGCTGCATACGTTATTATAAAATTATACAGTATCATTAACACGCGATCTATGTCAGCAGATACCTAGGTTACTAGAAGGGATAGAAAATAAATTTACAGTCACCTATAGTTTTATAAAATACAAAGCAGGTAAAAATATTCTCTGTTACGGTAGTCTACTACTATGATGTCCCCATTGCAGTACTAAACAATTTTGATTTTCTGATTACTGCAATCTCATGATTTGATTATTCCATTCCTTCCCCGTTTCAGATGCAAATCTTGTATCTTCTCCAAAATCATAATAAAACATGCTGTTTTACGTTCCACAATTAACTATTTGGGTCTGACGCTTTTCTTGCTTTGTTATTTTTAATGTTTCTTGTTTTGATATTATTTGTTTGCATTATTGAATAACTTTTTAAAAGAGGAAACTTTTTTTCCAAGTCCTTGTGTCTGAAATTGACAATTTGTTACATTGATCATTAAAGCAAATGCGAAAAGGAGGGGTAGACACTGATTAGAGACAAATAAATTATTTTTAGTAAAAAGCATTTTTATTTGAATCGTCTCATTTTCCAATAATATTAATTTCAATTATATTTTGTATTTGTTTTTTAGGAAGTACCCTGATGGCTGCTATACCACAAATGGTGTACATTCAGAATGGTCTCCAGAAACGGGGTATTCAGCATATGCAGATTTAGATGCATATCCCAGAAGAACCTTAGTGGCAGGCATAAAGGGAGGATTGAAGATTAAACTGAGATTTTTTAAAGACCACATCGATCATGCCTGCGGAAATAGCCTACAGGGATACAAGGTTGGGTACAACCTTCGGAACTATCAGCAGTTAATGGTAAATCTTTTGTAGGTAACTTTGCATCAGCCTCTAGACTTTCCCAGGATTAAGCACAATTATTTCCGGGTCCCTCTGCAGCACTCAGTTGTCGCCGCGATTAAACCTAGCATAATGATCACGTCTCCGGATTTAAGAAATTACGCTGTTGCAGACAGGCAGTGCTATTTTGAATCAGAGAAGCAACTGAAACTTTTCAGGACTTACAGTCAACAAAACTGCTACGTCGAATGTCTAGCAAATTTTACTCACAGTTTATGTGGATGTGTCGACTTTCACATGCCGAGTAAGTTTAAGGAAGTTGGGTTGTTGATTACTCACTAATTGGGAATTGTAGGAGAAGCATCAACCCCTATATGCGGTGTTGGTAGTTTTGAATGCATCGAGCACGCAAGAGGTAAGTTAGAAATTTGAAGAACATCTAATATATTTTGCTTCATTTTCGTCTTCTTCTTCATTAATATGTTCATTTATTTACAGTAGCCTTTCTAATCAAAGATATGCCTCAGAATATTAAAGCGTCGAAGGTGTCAACGTTAAATGCAAAATATGATAATAGTAAAGTTATGGATGATTCAATAAAATGCAACTGCTTGCCTTCCTGCCATTCTATAAATTTTGACACCGAGACATCGCAAACAAGTGGAAAATGGAAAGAAATGCTTTCTATAGCGGTTGAAAGTGGTGATGTCGACGAGACCTATCATAGTGATGTACAGGATGAGAGGTATTGCACTGCTTATTTCACAAAGACAACATCAACTGTGTTTACTTTTGCAGGGTCTATTTAACAGAACTAAATTTGTTCTTCAAAAGCATGCAGTTCGTGGCTGTGAAAAGAAGCGCTTTATACGGCCACACGGACTTCTGGGCAAACGTCGGAGGAATTATTGGACTGTTTACAGGGTTCTCTTTTATCAGCATGTTTGAGATTTTATATTATCTAAGCCTGCGCATTTATTGCAACATAAAAAGACATGGGCTTCGGTATTGGTCGGGAGCTCCAGAATTGATAGATGAAAATCGAAGTACATTTATAAGATAGACATAGTCGTAATAATATAACTTTATACATTCTTTAACGATAAAAATTGCAGTATCTATCATTTGAAATAAAACTCTACAATTATGCTTCTTAATCTACAGCTTTATAAAGTAATATCTGAAAATAAGCTAGTAATATAGAAATATAAGGTTTCGTGTTTTAAGTATATATGCCCATAGTTACATTACATTTTCTTAAAAATGAGAAATGAGGATGATATCTGGGTGATAATTGACATGTGCAAAAAAGCGAGGTATTGTGTCAATTTAATCATAATATACTATAGTCCATTTACTAAAGGAAAAAAGTTCTAACTTCGTTGATTTTGAATTTTTTTTTTATTATTTCGGAAAAAGTTTATAGAAAAGTTCCCCATAGGTGAGAATGTGTGCTTTTTATTTTTTCAATTGTTATTAACAACTAACAGCCAGTCTTATAAAGTCCATTAATCTGACCTGGCCTGTTTTGACCATCGCATACGAAAAAGTTTTACAGCCTGAAATCCCTCCCTTTTCACCAAGTTGACTGGAGTATCTTTGGGTTGTTACAGGGTAGTAAATCCTTTTTCATCCGCAACAGCAATTCTTGCTAGGGTTAGTATTTAATATCTATTTTGAAAATTTAATATAGAGCCCAGTTTTTATCCAGTAAAATTTGGAACATCTTAAGATAACGGCATTAATTTTGGTTTTTTTCGATTATCTTACTCTTTATAATCTACTGCATTTATTCCATAATTATTTGTAGTGATCTTTCTGTCGTAGTATTTACTTTTTGAGAACGTTTTTCAATTATCGCACCTCATATCTATACCATAGGTATAATTTGAGGCTAAACCAAATTCAAAATTTTATTATAATTTGACACATTTTAAATGACTGAATTGTTGGGTGTGTTTGTGCTTCAATGATTTCAAACAAAGCTATAACCTTTGTTCTGTAGAGAACAAAGGAGATACATTTTAACAACTGTACAGGTGCTATAGATAATTAACCTACAAAAAAGGCCACCCTGTAATAACAATTGCTCCAGCCAGCCAACAGTCAGACCAAAGGGTGGTTTGAGTTAAAATGATAGGTGTGTTTGCCTACCACCTCAAAATAACAGAACGCCAAGCATGATAATGAGTTTCAACGGCGTCACGTGTTGTGAAATAGAATAGCTCATCGGAAGAAAAATTCACAGGTTATTTGCAGCAGGTGATGCGGCGGCACTCGTTGCAGATCAAGATCTATTGAGAATGGAGTTTATGCACATACGACTCAATTTACCAAACCTTGAGTGACGTCACAATATTTAAAAATCATGACTCTAGTAGCAAGTGCTTGCTATTCAATAAAGTGTACAGTCCAAAAGGGGCCCACCAAACTAAATGTACCTTTGCATATTATCAGAAGATTTAATAATTATTTACGTTTAACTTCAAAATTTATCTCACATTACAGAAAATCAACCTTTTCATAACCGACGGAGCACTATATAATTAAGTACTAATGTCACTTGCAAAAGAAGTGCATATTTGACCTGACTAAAGGAACAACGTGCAGCTCCTCCAAGCTTCTTAATTTAGCGGAATGGTACTCCGCTACCTGCTTTCTTGTGTTACATTATAAATTGCAGATATTGGATCGTAACATGCACTCGCAATAACTCAGGGTGAAGGGCTAGATAACTTACATTCAACTAATAGATCTAAATTTCTAGGGGCGCCAAATGATTCAGGCCCATGTCCCTTTGTTCGTTTGAGCGAACAAACCATTAAATTGCTAAAAGGTAACAACAAACAATATAATCAATGAAACCCACAGTTCGAAAAATTGTATAATGATTTAATCAAGTAATAGATAACAATAGGGGGGAATCAAATCGATTCTAATTACTAGCATCAGCAAACAATAACACTTAATACTATATCACATAATTAATTATCACAATTCATGTCTGGGACAGTGTGTATGGGTGCCAACATATAAACGCAGTCATCGCTGAGTAACCATCTACCAATATTCCTAACTGGTTTAATTTAAATTGTTAAGTAGCGAAAGTTGCCCGATTGCTGAATAAATGATAAACATTACAGCGTTCCACACTTAACTATCTAATTCCATACTGCGAATAACCTCACATCCAAATATCTGTATGGTAGTTTGTATTACAATGTGATATGCTAGCATCGTTTTTCCCAGCCAACTAACTTAATATGGGCGATATTTAAGACGGAACAATCATAAAGCGATGAGATCACCCACTCGGCTAATATCGACATACAAGGCAATGTTGTTTACTCCAAAATAAATCACTTACCTCTAAACTGGCATTAAATTAGCACACACATAAAAATACACAATTAGTTAAAACGGTAAAGCCATAAAAGTGAAATCAATCGCAAATAAGTTTATACAAATAAATACAAGGCCATTAGATTCAAACCACCAAACTGGACGTATTCTGCAGCACGGAAATAAATACAGCAGGAGGTAGAGGCTTCCAGCGACGCTTTGTCCAGCCCTTCTGCCTGCACGTGTATTTACAAGAAAATCAAGGCAAGGTGGGCCTCGTACTCAACAGTTTACGTTTCAACAAGGAAGCTGCGGGCAAGACTGCTACTGAGCAAATAAACCACCAAAGAATGAAATGCCGTACCAGAAATTCTGCCACTTCGTTCACAAAACGTGTGCTCGCTTAAACAATTCGTTTAGCCAGTTTCGGGTGAAAATATGCCTTGATTGATTGTTCTGCATTACCCTGACATCACTAGCGATTCACAAAGCTCAAAACCATGTCCCAGGAAGTTCTAAAACGGCCGATGGCCCCAGAGGCAGGTAGAAAATCAAGAACGTAAAACGTCTTCCCCAAACAATTCGGCAGACAGGAAATGATCCAAAACTCTATCGCCATCTAGCGACAAATTACTGCATTTGGCGGGACGATTGCAGTTTGTATGAAACTGTAATAAAGCAGAAAACTGCATTCGACACAATATAAGTTTGCAAAGCCAGTTGCCTATTCGAATCGGCGCTTCTATGACCGTGAAAATTGCCAATAATGGAATCGACAAATAAATTGGTCTCGTTTGCAATGCCGACAGCCCCGAAAAATGACGGGAATTTCCTTGGTGTAGATAGACGGCGGCTTGTTTAGAGCGACAGCGGGAGCATTATGAAGACATTAGCAGCTCACACACAATTAGAAGGAATTTTGGCCATGATTAGTTAATATCCATGTAGCGAAAAGCGAAAGCGCACAGAGGGACAAAATACAATTTCCAATTATTTGCAACTGAACGAGGAAGCAATAGTTGATCCGCTTTAGAACCGATCTTGGGACAACGTCTATTTGAGAATAAGCATCACCTCAAAAACAACCATTACGTGAAAACGCAAAGCGAACACTTCGGCACTTACGATTGTTACTAACATTAGAACCCTTCTCTCTGATAATTTATATCGTTTACTTGAGGGCGTGCGCAACCCCCTATTAAGTGCGAAGCAGACAGCAGGAAACTTTACCACGATGGTTTTACAAATTTAAAATAGCGTAACAAATTCTAACTTTATTAATAGGAAACATTTTATGGATTCATAGCTTGACTCGATCAGATAACGACTTCCGACAGTCGATTGATTTTTGAAAGAAACTGCTTTTACCGTCAAGGTTCAAACTTTTTCTGAAAGGGTGTCCAGCGTATTTAGCCACTGCGCTACCGAGTAAGTATAGTAGTTCAGTGCTCTTGCTCCACAGATGTGGCCGAATACATTACGATTAACAGTTTTGAAGTGACTTTAATTGGCTTCTATACAAGCACGACGCATCATTGATTGTTAGTTTAAAGGTATCTGGTTAATTTCGTATCGTTTGGCAGGTATTTTGAACTCTTAATCGTAGTTCTAAATATTATCCACTGGAGACGCTTAAACTAGGTGCTTTAGGTAGCGCCATAGAAAAAAATCTAAGAAGGTGGCACCAGCAGAGCGAGATTGCCTATACTCCTATAATCTCAATTAGACCTCTCTATCTTCACTCTGTATATTAAAATTGTAAGCACTTTTTTAAATAGAATTCTACTAATTTTTAAACAGCAATACACCTGTAAATTCTCTAGAACTGAACCTAATACTTATAAACATAACTTCCAGGTCAGAATTTAAGCTACCACCACATAATTGTTTGCACTGGTAGCAGTATTACATTATTTTCTATAAGATTGCTGAAGCAGTCACACTCCAAATTAGCATAGTAACATTTTACGATTTGTACAAACTGTACTTGATGGAAAAAAACCAATTGTAAAGTTCTAATTACTTGCCAAAAACACTCATGTATATAGTAACATACAAAAATTTTCAGAATCTATTCGTTGGATAAATATCACGGGTGTTGGTCGCACTTATTCCTCTTTTTTCTGTTACGTTAGGCCAGTGGTTCGTTCTTAACCACAAAATGGTTTTATAAGCCCTCCCTGCCTTCAAGCCGGGTAGGTGAATAGCCTTGCTCACCGAAACTGAGGAGGAGTTTCCTTGTCAGGGGTTAACGACTACCACAGGTGTTAGCGTGGCAGCCGATGAGCGGGCTTACCTGGTGGATGCACTGAATAACAGAGCAATTAGTTTGTTATATGAAATTCTTCATTTGAATTTGAAATGTTTGTTTGCATTAATAGTTTATAAGCTGATTAAATGGCATCCATGTTGGTTAAAGACACGAATAGTACTAAATGTATAATGTTTAAGTATCAAATGAGCTTCTTTAAAACTATTTTTCATGTTTTTTTATTTATATATATTTATAAAATTTTAAAAAGCTGTTGGTTTCGTATGGAATTTGTTTAGTTAGAGTGATCTCACTAAAATCAATTATTATTTTTGTTTATATAATCGAGGACCATAATTTTCGCATTTTTTTAAATAATTTGTTGGTAAATCATTGTGGTGTTTGTATTCCTACAAAAAGAAAATTAGAAGTTCATCCCATAACAAAATTGGAGTATTCTACTTAAAAACAGTATAATTACCTGAACAATTCGTTCAATAGGGGCAGTTGTTCTGCCTTTGCGTTGTGCATACTCGTACACTTCTTCTGCGTAATCAAAGAACATTTTGTCAGCTTCCTCTATATCTATCTTTAATTTTTTACAGTACAACTCCTCTTCGTGCCTGGCCTTTTTACGAGATTCTTCGTTCTGAGCCTGTGTGGAATAATATGGATTAGAAAAGAGTCTACTAAACCTGTAAGAAGTACCGCACCATTTGAGAGAAAAGCTCTTTTCTGTATTGCAAGGTTTTGTCCCACTCCTTCTGCTTCTTATCCAGGTCATACTGCTTCCTAACTTCTTCGGTTTTGAATCTGTTTATCATTTCCCACGTTGACATCGCCATTTCTTCAAACTTTCGTTTTTCCTCGCGCTTTAGGAATTCCTGTCTCTCGTTAATTCTGTCCTCTAATAGGCGTTTCTCATTGGCGGCCTTTAGTTTACGATCTATTTGTTCTCTAAAAATATTATTTATTTGCTTTTACTTATTTACCCTTACGGACAAAGTTACTGTTTATCGTGGTCTTTCTTTCCTTTCTGTAAAAGTCGCTCTTCAGCTTCCATTTTGACTCTTGCAGCTTCTACTACTGGTTTTGCAACTAATTGGCTCCTTTCTTGAACTGCTTGCTGTAGCTGTAGAAGATAGTTAACATTAACAGAACTGAAAAAATAACTTCGATTATGCAGTTCTATCCGAGACTAAAAAGAAAAGCCATGCAACAGAAAACCCCGCAGGATATTATCATTTGTGATCACTGTCATTCGAGACAATTCGGTGTCGAACCTGTCTAAGCAGAATCGCCGTCCTTGCTTAACAATATCATCAAAGGCCAGATTCATCCCCCATCGTCGTGATGTGTGAAAAACGCTACGCTGCACACAGCAAGAGTGATCTATGCAATTAATCAGGAAAGCGCTGCCACGACCTCAATGAAGTTGCTTGAAGTTGGCCTGCGCAGAAATTTGTCAAAAATTCGCCGTCCTTGCTTAACAATATCATCAAAAGCCAGATTCATCCCCCATCGTCGTGATGTGTGAAAAACGCTGCACACAGCAAGGATGATCTTTGCAATTAATCAGGAAAGCGCTGCCACGACCTCAATGTAGTTGCTTGAAGTTGGCTTGCCGCGGAAATTTTTCAAAAATTAAATTTTAATCACGCTAGTTAAGGGGAAACAGTAGAGTTTTTCAGGCATTTCGTGCTTAATATTTAATAATTAGGTACTCCAACTGGATAAAGTTACATTAGATAGCTTGTGTACATGATGATATCCTCTAAGAGTCGGATTAACTTTATTGTATCCATGTCATTTTCTTGTTAAATTTATTCAATATATAGCTCGTTAAAAGTACCATCCTTGTTTTATTGCGTACTGTGTTAATTAATTACCAGCAGTTGGTAGTGGCCCAGTGGCGTGTCGAGAATCAACAAAAATAGGTATCCGTTGGTAAAGTGTTGGTTTACATATCATGACCAATAACAATTGTGACTATTCCGCCCCTGTGTCAAGTTCTATAAAAATTACCTAATGCGGATTAAGTAAGAAGCTGTAGCGCGGTAGGCAAACAACACCTTGCATTTAATTAACTACCTCTTGGAGTACCATCTTAACCTCTTTGTCCCGACTGTATATAGCCGTGCAGTCCTTGTTGCATAACGCTGGGGTGCGTAGTTTTTCGAGTAATCAAGACATCCGATTTGCCACCCCTAATGGAAGTTCAGTTTTTCTATTTCATTCAAGTGACGCCCTAGCTTTCAGGGATGGCGTGAGCTTGTGTTGGTTGCAAGTACCGTTTTATTATGCAACAAGGAAAAGAGTGCACAACTTGAAGTAAAACTATAGAAACTACACTATTTATAAAATAGTAACCTAGGAAAGACCATCTATGAATCAAAGATGTATTACTGATTGTATTACTGTAAAACAGAAGCGTGAAGCGAGGAACAAACTGTGGAAAGTACCGTCACCTATTAGCTGTAATATTGATGAGTTTATACGCAAATATATCGGTAAACGAAATGAATACACTATATTACGAGATGGTAACCTAGGAAAGACTATCTATGAATCAAAAGTCTATTATGGATTGTATTAGTGTATAGCCCTTTCACGATATATAATTATAGACTAAAGCGAGGGTCAAACAGAGACTGTTGAAAATAAACATATTGAAGAAGAATGTGATAAAAATGCTAATAAAGGATAGAGAAAGTATATATTAAAAGGAGATAAGAAAATCAACTTTTAGGTTGATAAAGGAGCAGCTAATTTAAGAAAAGAAGGTTTTATAATAACTAGCTACTTAACTGCCCGATCAAATCAAACCTGCCAAGCAAAAGCAACAATCGAGAACTCTGATAAAAAATAAAAGAAGAAAAATCAACAAGTCGTCTATGCTGCTACATCAATCAGCAGAGAAAAACGGGCTAAAGCGTTTTTTACGTAGACACAAGGACACAATCAATATGCGAAGACCAACGGGCACATCAGTTCAGAGGGCGGCCGGATTTAACAAAAACAGCTTGGACAAGCTTTTAGTCCTGTTGGTAAGAGTTATGGAGTAAAAAAACTTATCAGCTAACCAGACTTTTAATATGGATAATTGTGACATCTGCATTGTGCAGTCAAAATGTTCTCAAATACTGGTTATAAAGGGAATACGTTGGATTGCTTCCCTCACATCAACAGAGAGAGGATCCTTAATAACTGTTTTAAAGTGTATGAGTGCTGATGCATGCGTTGTACCCCCAATGATAATATTTCTTCGCAAAATATTTGAACAAACAGTTAAAGAAGGGTGCTTCTCCACCAGGAAGAATATTTATATGCTCACCGCGTGATTCGCATATTTAACAGTAACCCAATTCTTCGTATCCTAGACGAAAATACCATCCAAAGTAGAAAGCTTGATGTTGAGAAGAAATTTTTTGCGATTCTATGAATAAATAAAGACAAAACCAGATCGTCGCACAGACGCTCTAGGGTATCCAGACAATAAAAACAGTACACAGTACCTGAATGATGTCCGGCGAAGTTGCAAATACATGCAGCCGAAAGGTTCTTCTCTGCAGATGGTTAAAGGACAGCGAAACAACGTTGTAAAACGAACACCCAAGGGGCTGGGCGTGGGGGGTAGATCTAATTACCACAGCTCCCCAAATTTAGAAAGTCGGAAATAAAATATAATATAATCTACTTAATTTCTTGTTTGTCCATCTGGACTCTGGAAAATCCGTACCTAGTCTTTTTGTAGTTTACTAAAAAATGTATTTATTCAGTGACAACAGAGAAGAATTATAAGAAATGGCAGAGCTACTTCAAATAAGACATAGGAAAAACGAGCAAAACGAATTACACGGACAAAGCAGAACAAAACCATAATCTAGGTCTTCTGATGAAAAATAATCAACAAATAGAGAATACGCCATTTTATTTACATTAATTTTGACTTTGAATTTGTAATCAGCTACTTCGAAAACTCCTGCATAACAATTTTTATGAAAGCCTTACAATTTTCACACGTTTGGCGGCCATTTTGGATCCGTCAATTTGTTCACAGTTATTTTGACTTGGAATTTATAATCAGCTACCTCGAAAATATCTGGGTAGCAATTTTTTATCAAACTTTCACAAATGTGGCCATCGCATTGAATCCGCCATTTTTCACAGTAGTTTTAATTTAATTGAAATCGGCGATCTAAAAACCCTATGTATACCAATTTTTGCTTGAAAAAGTTCATCTGAGGTTTTGGCCAGCTTTCCGCCCACTTTGAAACGCCGTTTGCTTGTTCACGCACCCCCCCCCCCTCCCCCCACAGCCGGCAACACAAGATATTTAGAACTAGAGTACTCAAATCTCTATGTTTGACACTTTTTAAGTTGATACTTTGTTTTAAGAAATGTTAACTGATATTGAGCTATTTACTCTGAACTAATGCCCGTAATAGTATCATACCTAGCATTACTCCAATCGATCACAGTGTTGCATATACAGGGTGTTAATTAAGTAAGTAGACAAACTTTAAGGGGTGATTCCTTCATCAATTCTAAGATAAAAAGATCATACAAACATGGGACCTAAACGGCCCTTAAAGTTTGTTTACGTACTTAATTAACACCCTGTAGTTATAGGTCATTCACTTTAGATATCAATTATGAACGTCAAAATAAAAATAAAAATAATCGTTTACAGCTGTATACATGAATACCTTTAGTAAAACCATATGCCACTAATTTAGATGTTAGATTACAAAATAACACCTAGAGAATATATTTCCAACAAAAGAGCAACAATAATAATTATTGTCACAAAACATTGAACACAAAGCTTGCTGCTAGATCTCAGAGAAAATTATATTTTGTATTGATTTTACTACTGTCATGTCAATAAGTTGAAAATAATCATTAAAACACATACTTTGATACCAGCAAATGTCGTGTTCCTCAATTGATATCTAAAGTGAATGAACTGTACTCGTATAAGCATTTTTTTAAACCAGAATATTGGATATAGGAAACGCATGTGGATATAGATAAGTTGCGTTGAATCGTCTTATACTCGTATTGTGTCCAGGAATCTGTGGTTAAACAATGTGGCACCAACTACATTTCATCTACTAGTAATCCACCGCTAATGGCCAATTATCTTGATAAATGTGATACCAAAGATGGTCCAAATTGATCCAAGTGTTATATTGTTACAAGCAAATCATTTAAAGAAAAAATGGCTTTCAAACAGAATACTTGCTTAATGACGCAGTGGCGGCTGCTCTTCAGGGGCACAGGGGCGCCAGCCTCCCAGCCGACAACAGCTTATATGGTATTAGAAACAAGTAACTATTCTATAACTAAAAATATATTTTATCATCTATTCTACTGTTAGAATATAACAAGATGTAAGTAATGAGATCCGATTAAAACATGTAAAACAATATCCAAGAAGTATGTCAACATAACATGCGTCAAGTGTCAACACTCTCGCTCGTATCAATGCACCAAACGGTTGGAAACTGCTGAGGGTGAATCAAATAGAGCCCAAACTTATATAGCAATTACGGCGAAAATGCTGACGCAGCAAAATCGAGGTATAGCAGTTTCAATGTGACTGCAGGCGAGAACGTCGAAAACTAGCGGGCTTATTTACAAATATAGTTCTCCCGAAATGTAACGCAATCCGAGGGTAAAGGCAGCTTCCGATGGGAAATGTGGTGCAATGTTTGACACTGAAAATGAATGTATGAGAGCTCGGAATATTGTTTTGGTAATAAATTAGTTCTTATGGGTATAACCGTTTTCAGAACAATGAAAAGTGAAGTCAGACCTTCATAGATTTGATTATTTTTCACAGGTCAAGTACTCGCATATGAAATGAACGGAATATAAAAGTCGTAATCACGTCACGCTTTATAATCCTGATATAAAAAAATCGCAGTAACGACTCAGGGTGCGATTGAAAAATCACGATATTTACATTTGTAAATGAAGAACTTAAAGTCTTCCCCACAAATTTGTGGGGAAGACTTCAAGTTCTTCATTTACATTTATTATTAAACCCAACCCCACTTTAAGCAGCAATGGATCAACATCGAATTTCTGCAAAATAAAGTTGGAACTCGCAAGTTTATAAGACATTTTTCTATGGGCATGTGCTAGTAAAACAAATGGATTTGTGGAAGCGATACAAGCTCTATTTTTTATTATTAAATAAGTTATCGAATGTAAGTGAGTGCTTAATTACTTTATCTGCAACTGTCAAATAATAAGTGCATTATATATCCAACTCCAAATACGAAAAGGGTTCATATTACACTCGTGGAATATGAAATTCTATATTTCACAGGGTATTTTTTTTATTACAGGGCTACATTGTCAATAAATGACATTAACGTCGAAGTTAGCAAGTTAGGTTTTGCGTCAGTTTTGACGCAGACTGAAGCAAAACCTAACCTGCTAACCTCGAATTTGCCATAGACTTACAGTGTCACCACGTATATACATAGATGTCGATAAAATATTGCATTTGACACGCATATAATGGCCGTTAAGCCTACATTATACGTATGCTTGTTAAATAAAATAATATTTTGCTTAGTAATTGTTAAAAATTAAGAGCCCCCCAAATACAATTATCACGAGTCGTCACTGTTAATGAGACAGATTTGCTCAGGGGTCGGCAAACTACGGCCCGCGGACCGTATCCGGCCCGCCGTCTGTTTTTAATCCGGCCCGCGGGTTAATACTGTTTTTACACGAAAAAATGTAAAATAAATCAAATTACGCCTTATAACCACTGACATATATAAATGGACTGATTGAAGTAATAAATATGTTTCTAGATGAGAAAAACTGCCCACAGCCATTATTATCTAACAATGAATGGCTATGGAAATTACCATTTGCTGCAGACATCATGAGATATCTTAACGAATTTAAATAAAAATTACAGGGAGAACAGTGCTCATATGTGAAATGTATTCTACCGTAAAGTCATATGGCAACAAATTTGCATTGTTTGAAACACAAATCACAATAAACAAGTTTGACCATTTTCCATGCTGTAAAAATGTTCAAATATTAGCGAAATCCTCATTCCAAAAAAAAAATCGCAGCGGATATATTTTCTGAACTTAAACTACAGTTACAGTATCGTTTTTTGGATCTTGATGCAAGTGCAAAAGACATTTCCATATTTCAAAATCAATTTGGCTGTACAATTGAGGAGCTTGTTACCGTTATGGAGGCTGTAAAAGAAGTAAGCAAAGGCAACCGACTACTCAGCTGGAGCTGGTCGTGGATAAAACAAAAGACTCAAAAGCTTCAGCTGTAAAATAAAAATATGGACGCCAAGTAGCAAGTAACCCAGCACTTTGCTAAACAAAAGGTATACTACAGAAAGCGCTACTAACCAAACCTAAAAATAAAAGGGGTAACGGCAAAAACACAAATCAGATAAGCAGGCAAAGATGTCAAGGCAGTATAATTGCAGCAAACAAAAATACAAACACAATTAAAATGCACACAAAATATCCTACGGTAAACCAAATCAGCATATCACAAATTCATATCACAGTAAATCAGCACAATATCTCAATAGGTAGATTACATCATCATAATTAAGCGTCTTATTAAACTTCACCAAAATTTTGGCACATAAATTTAAATAATCACCAAAGCGCACTTGACATGCAAACGTAATTTCAGCTAAATAGATCTACGTAAATTATTGTAAGTGAAAATGTGTAAGAGAATTACAAATTGATGTTTGACATGGCCAAATGCACTACTAAAAGAAGGCGGTCGATAGCTTCTTGGCTATGACACATATATTACAGATTGAAATTTGGATTGATTAGTTGAATTCGACCAAATTCCCACTATGCTAAAGCAATCTTAATGTTAGCTTTCATATGCAATAACTCCTACACGGAATCCAAGATCTTGTCTCCTAATATAGCGCTTTACCGATACTGACTAAAGTAAGTTAACTTGCAAATGCGGGCCTCTCTTGAGGCTGGATTCAATCTAAAGACATGTCAACAACGTTACGTGACGTTCGAGAACCGATTAAAGTTTATCATGCAAATTCCCTACAAAATTTGATAATGTTAATACTTAAACTTGAGGCACAACCATCCGAATGACTTTTAACCTAAAAAGCTAATTAGAATGACCTACCGCAATAGATTCTTTACAAGGCAAGTGTGGTATAATAAAATTATATCAGTTACTTTAAATGGGCGAGGAACACGCTTAAAAGCATAATAAGAAAAGTCTAATAAATACTGATTACATCGTAGCATGACCACACGAACACATTAAAACGGAATCTCAAAGTTCGAGTGGCCGAAACTAGAATACAAAGCAACCGACCTTGTGATGGTACTCCAGGCTGCAGCTAGCGTAGAAAGCGGGTCCGATGGACAACAGGGCGGTCGGCTCGGCCAAGGGAGACGAACTAACGACTTGCAGGTAACGTATCGCTGAAGGAGGTTACGCCGGAGCATCTACTTTCGCTCTCCATTGTAGGCGAGGGGATTCGCGCTCGCCGAGCTCAAAGCGACAGCTGGGGGCCGTCTTCGCCAAAAGAGAACGCCAACAAACGAAAAGGAACGTCACCAATCACAAGGAGGTCGCCCAGCAAAAAGGAAACCGTACAAATGGACCCCGCAAAAATGGAGCCTTAGGTGTTTTAGGCTCCGCTTCGCCAAAAGGAAAACATATTTTTGCTCAGATAAAATCCAAACTAAGTTTGAGGCTTAAGAAATCACAAAATAACCTTCCCGGGGACGGCATCGTCAACACCGGAAGGCCCAAAACGCCACACAAAAGAATTTCCAGGCCAGATGCCTGTGAAATAATTCCATTAAGGCTCGTTTCAAAACGAAATCTCACAAAGGCACCTATTCTGCAGCTACATAATATGGCGAATGGCCAAAAAGACTGATAAGAAAATATCGCAAATTTAGAAATTGGAGGGAACCTTGAATATGCAACCAGACTAACACCGATGCAACAAGAGAGACCTAGCCTAAGGCAAATTAATTAGGCATATAGATTCTTGGAAATTCGAAGCTTGTAATAGCGGGTAATATTTAGATTTATCGAAAATAGGGCAGTTAAACATGTAATACTTTTAAATGACTTTTAGCCCATAACAAGCTTCCGTCAAACCTTCAATTGGAAGTGACTGAACTGCAAAATAATGATATGCCAAAAATGATGTTTACAGAAATGAATCTAACCCAATTCTATAAATATCTTTTGGAAGATAAATACGGTCAATTAAAATCATATGCTTGGGGATTTATATCTATATTTGGGAGTATTTACCAATGTGAAAGGACATTTTCGAAAATGAAGTATGTAAAATCCCAATACAGATCATTCTTAACAGATGACCATTTTAAACAACGTTAATGATATGATGTACTAATTTCGCACTTCAGTATGATGAAATATTATCTCAGAAAAAAAAAACAATTACATTCATCGCATTAGTTTTCCGACCCCAGGATTTGATTATAGAAAAGTTGAGTTAAATAATCTTATTCTTCAGTTCAGGAATGTGTGACTTCTAAACCATGCTCACCTTATACAGGGTGTTCCTTAATGATATGCGAATATTTGGGTGTGAATCTACATGAAAAATTAATTATAGTTTGCTTTATAAACTCTGGTCCAAAAATGTTCCGCTACGAAAATACGGGATGTTAAAGTTTTATGAAAAAATGGAAATTAATTAATATTTTCGAAATCGCCGGAAAACAACTCAAGAGAGCTTTTATGTTTCAAATTAAACGGTGAATTCAAAAATATTTTTAATTTTAGAAAAAAACATTGGCGTACCATTTTATCCTTAAAAAATATCGAAGTCGCTGCGCCAGTATTAAAGCTAAAAATTATTTTTGTATTGAAAAATATGCACCTTTATTAACTGTCGCTACGTACTAAAATCACTGAAATATCTCAAGCGGTTTCGAAAATATTAATTAATTTCCATTTTTTTCCTAAAACTTTAACACCCTGTATTTTCGCAACAGAACATTTTTGGACCATAGTTTATAAAGCAAACTATCATTAATTTTTCATGTAGATTCACACCCTTAAATATTCGCATATCATTAAGGAACACCCTGTATATGCACATACTTATATTCCTTTGATGAGTCTCATTTATACTCAATTATTTACAAAATTCCTTATTAGGGCCCTACTGCAACTAGTCATCAATTATTATTAGCTACCATTGGGATTGCCGACGTGTTTAATTTTAGTGTTCCAGAGATATTATTTAGTTTCAAGGCCAACTAAATCTATAGAAACAAATTTGTCTCTGCCTTATTTAGTTTACTATAGTAGTGCCTTCTATTTTATAATTTGGCCATAACTACATATGTAGTTGTTAATTATAATTATTAAACTAACAATTATTATCTATGAAAAACTGGTCCCTGAACGCAGTTTTAGAACGAACATACGACATACGAGTTGAATCATTCGCGGAATGTACTATCTTATCATCATACCAAACGACTGACGCAGATAACGATATTTCTATTGTAATATTTTTAACTAACCAATAGCGTGCAAAGTGCAGCTCGTCGTAATTACATAAAACTATTATATTCAAACAGTGACCTTAAATATGAGTGGCAACGAAGATGAAGATGATATACCCGAGGTAAGGTTATTTTCCGTGCACTTTACATGTGGCTATTTACACGTACTGCATGTGAAGCAGTAGAGTGACCTCCACCGGCGAATTGTTGGAATTTCCTGTTGAAATAAGCAGTGGCGGTGTATGAAATATATGTATCGGGGTCTTGTAATGCACGGCAATGACATAACATTGAGAAGTATTGGGGATTGAACGTATTTGGTGTAATAATAACATTCGTCTTGAGAATTTATTAGCAAAAAATAGTGATAATCATAACTAATTTTAATCAATCATAGAAAACTTCCGTTACGCGAATTTGCAAGTTTGTATACGTACAACCGGAAATTGATTGGCTATTTAAAACGCTGTGGGCGGAAATTTACTTTAAACTAATGTGTAATTTTAATTTGTCGCTGAATAAAGATTTCAGCATATGTACGTATTACAAACTATGAACATAAAAATCTGCTGTGATACACTCACACAACTTCCTTTTACAGTGATCTTACAATTAGCCAAAAATTTTTATTTTTAATTTTTAAGCATTTGTCACAAGTTTTCAAAAATTACAAATTCTACTAAAACGGTACAAAATAGAGCGTTAGTTGAAAAGACACATTTTCTCGAAAATTTTAAGTTGGATTCAAAAGGTAATAATACAGTCTGTTCTACAAAAAAGGCCCCGCCTTCTAGCAACTTTATTATTTATTTTAAACCCAATAAACCTTATATCAAATCAAATGACACATAAAACCTACATTTTAACACAATCAACAAATTTTATCTTCAATTGTTTCAGAGTGGTGACGTCACATGCAATTTTTTTAAATGACACTGTATATATTTTTTTACATTTTTTGGTAGAGGTTTTTCTTCTCTTTTCAACAATATAAATATTTCATGCACTTGCATAAAAAAATTTTTGTGAAAAATTACAAAAACTTTTTCACAGAGGGAGTCCATGATACAAAACTGTAAACAAAAGTGTAACTTAGAAAAACAAAACAAATAGTAGACAAACGTTTTAACTATCAGATTTCAGAATAATCTAAAGTGTTTATTGTTTTGTTTTTCTGAGTTACACTTGTGTTTATAGTTTTGTATCGTGGCATAAAAAAGTTTTGAATTTTTCTCGAAAATTTTCTTATGTAAGGGCATAAAACATTTATATTGTTGAAAAGAGAAAAAAAAGCCTCTACCAGAAAATGTAAAAAAAATATATAGTGTCATTTAAAAAATTGCATGTGACGTCACCACTCTGAAACAATTAAAGATAACATTTTTTTGATAGTGTTAAAATGTAGGTTTTTATGTTCCATTTGATTTGATATAAGGTTTATTGGGTCTAAAATAAATAATAAAGTAGCTAGAAGGCGGGGCCTTTTTTATAGAACAGACTGTATATCGGGTGTTCTATTTAAAATAGGAGTTAATAAAAAAATTTAAAAAACTAAAGAAACACATTTTACAAGTATTCAACTGGAAAATAACCTATCTCACTTCAATACACATTAAAAATGTAATAAAAATGTAAAGTTTGAAAAAAAATCGTTAGAGCCGTTTTTGAAAAAATCAAAACAATTGAAAAATCACAAGAGTAAACACCATACTTCCGGTTATGCGATTTTCTTCAAGAGCTTGCTGTCGCATCTCGATAATACACAAAACTTATATATGAAGTTTCAACGTCATACCTCATTTCGTTTTTGAGATATTCTGTTCACAGGGGTCTATGACATCTCGGCGCCGCCATCTCGGCGCACGGCCATCTCGGCGCCAGCCAACTCGGCGCACGGCCATCTTGGCGCCGAGTTCAAATTCGCAAACTACAGTGTGCACTACGTAAGAAAATTATTATAAACAATTAATAAATAAAGTGATCGCCAAAAAGTTGGCAAAAAATGAAAAAATATATATTTAGAATTTCTTGAAAAATCAAACACTTACGACCAGAGCTGGTTGCAAAGTGATTACAAATGGGCCAAGTTGTCACGTGACTGCCGTTATCAGTAAAATTTTACATTTTTAAAAAATAATTACATAGTGCACACTGTAGTTTGCGAATTTGAATTCGGCGCCGAGATGGTCCTGTGCCGAGATGGCGTTGCGCGGAGTTGGCTGGTGCCGAGATGGCTCCGCGCCGAGTTGTCCCAGCGCTGAGCTGGCCGCGCGCCGAGATGGCGGCGCCGAGATGTCCGGCTTCGTGATCACAGACACACAGACAGACACATAGACACACAGACAGAGCAATGAACGAAAACTTGTTTTTTGCGACCAGGGGACTCGAAAACGTGAAGATTTGTTGAAAACTCGAATTTTTCGGGTGAATCCAATACTTCCTTTATCGTAAAATGAAGTAATAATTCAATGAAAGTATTTAATGCACTGTAAGCTGCAGTTCCACAGCTCCTTTATCGTGACCTTCATTGAGCACCAGAGCTGCTCCGAGTACAGACAAAAAGTACTCGAGTACCGAGTACGTACAAATACTTTACTTAAAATGTAATCGAGTACCGAGTACAAGTATACAATGAAAGTATTCGAATACCTATACAAGTAAAGAGTACCGAGTACAGAGGAATGCAATGGCGGAACAATGGTAAAAACAAAACACAACATTTTTCAAGTCCTATTTCATTGGCTTTTAAGTTTTTCAAAATTGTCATCTGTCAGGGCATGGCGAAGTGGTCTGTTTACCAGTGTTGCGAATGAAAAATAATCGTTCTACTGCGGCCAATGATGGTAAACATAAATAAAATGAAAGAACTTTTCTATAATATTTCATAAAAAGAACACGTTTTCTTCCTGTACATCGAAAACTGTATGTTAGCAAACAAAATAAATTATAAAAGTAATTTAATCTCTTTATCATTATGCAAAACATCTAAAATTCAAGTCAATGCTATACTTTTTATAAACACACATTCTAGGTGGCCGAGGGGATCTGAATACGGCGCAGAAATTCGTTAATGATGCTTTTACTACCTAAGGTCTAGCAATTAAGGAACATATCATTAATTTAGGTACCTGTATTCGAGTGCCCGAAAATGTATTCGAGTACACGTAAATGTATTTGAGTACACGTAAATGTATTTGAGTACCCGAAAATGTATTCAAGTACGGGGATATGTACTCGAGCACACGTAAATGCGTCAAATACAAGTACAAATACATTTCAAAAAATGTACTCGTGGACTGAGTACCGAGTACACTAAAAGTACTCAGAGTACAGTTACTGAGTACTTGTACTCGAGTACTGCACAGCTCTGTTGAGCACCACATTTTTTTCTGTTCTATAGGCTGTTACCTATCCAAAAATAGTTTGTCGTATACAATGACTCCACTACATTTTAAAAATAAATCAATTAAGCCCGATAACTATCATTAAAAGAAAGAAAAAGCGCTCTGTTAATGACAGCATGACCATCTTTAACGTCCATTTAAAGAAACGAAGTTAATATAAATATTTTGAAACGTTAAAGACCTATAAAAACCTAGCTACCTTATTAGTGGTAATTTTTAAAATAGGTAACTTTCTCCAAGAAATATCGTGGTGTAGCTTCCTTGGATCCAAGACGTTAAAAATTTTCGGAACCATCGTTATAGTAATGTACATTACAAGGTCGGAATATTTTACGGCCGTGTATCGTACAATGTTTTATTTCATACTGTTTTACACAATATGTTCATTGAAAAAGTCCATAAGGGGCGGCTGTCAAATTCGGTGTTAGCGTGTTAGGTTTGCGTCAGTCTGTGTCAAAGCTGACGGAAAACCTAACCTGCTAACCTTGAATTTGACATAGACTTACAGTGTCACCAACTTATTATTCAGCAGTTGCCTAGCAACACTTTCCGGCCTTGTGATGTAATGTTCCACTTTCCGGCCTTTTGATGTAATGTTCCACTTTCCGGACTCAAATTAATGACGTAAAGTCGTATTTCCAGACAGTATGAAATAAAGTTTATCTGTTTATGGGCGTTATATTAAATTTTTAGTGATCTAAATAGATATTTTTAGAGAAATTGTTACAAGTGTTACATAAGAATGTTTTGTAAAAAAGTGGGTAACAGAATTTTGACAGAAGAGGCGTAGTTGCACGTCACATACGGTTCTGTGGAGGGGTTACATGAAATTCATTTTTGGTATATAATACAAATTTTTTTATTCAATTTTGACAGTTTAAAGTGACATTATTAACTCCATAACAACCTTCATAAATAGTCTATGGTTCACAAGTGAATTAAGTCTTTTAATTCACTAGAGAATTAAAAACGTTTCAATGAAGAACAACATATTTTTATTATTTCTACAAATATTTACATTCAATTATTCTTTCTCTTTGTAGTGTGTAATAAAATTTAGATCAAATCGACGATAAATGGGCAAATTTATATCTTAATTTGAATATTTTATAATTACTTCGACACGAAGTATTGAAATTCCCTCATATCGAAAACCACTCTGAGTCAAATATCTCTAAAATTCGAGCCAACCGACTAATGAACCCACTATATCAAATCTCCGTCTCGCCGGTGCGGATCTTTGGTGAAGATCCCAGCCCACTAGATCAATCCCCCGTATTGGGGGGGGGGGGGGGGTGCCTAAACGTGCTGTGGCGGGGGGATGTATGTTTGTATGTGTACACGATTCCGGTCGCCAGGAGCCTTCCTGAAGTCTTGGATCGTTTTCATACGATAGGTCCTCCGAAAATGAAGGCAACATCAACTTTTGAGCTATGGTTGTCGGCAAAAAAAATTTTTGTTTTGTTTTTTTTATATATAACTGGTTCATAGCATTTCATTGTATTAGCGAAACGGAGTGATGCTGAGTATCGAAGTATTGGAAAGCACGGAAGGGCGCTTTTCTTGGGTGGGGGGTACCGTATATTTTTTACTTCCTTTTACGATAAAGGAAGTATTGGATTCACCCCAAAAATTCGAAATTGAGTTTTCAACAGATCTTCATGTTTTCGAGTCCCCTGAACCCAAAAAAACATATTTTTGTTCATTGGTCTGTGTGGGTCTGTGTCTGTCTGTATGTGTGTCTGCCTGTGAACAGAATATCTCAAAAACGAAAAGAGGTATGACGTTGAAACTTCATATATAAGTTTTGTGTACTATGGAGATGCGACAGCAAGATTTTGAAGAAAATCGTATAACCGGATGTAGGTGTTTACTCTTGTGATTTTTCAGTTTTTTCGATTTTTTTCAAAAACGGCTCGAATGATTTTTTCACACTTCAGATTTTTATTAAATTTTTAATGTGTATTGATGCGAGATAGATGATTTTCCAGTTGAATACTTCTAAAATGGGTTTCTTTTGGTTTTTTTTAAATTTTTTTTATTAACTCATATTTTAAATAGAACACCCGGTATATTATTACATTTTTCAATTCAGCTTAAAATTGTAAAGAAAATGAGAAAATAGAGAATTTTTAATTTTGACAAATGCTTAAAATCACAAATTCATTAAAACCCCTCACCACACAAATATTTAACAACTGCTAAATACATATTTCGACAGCTAAGCTGCCATCATTAGTAGCTACGAGAAACTTACACAGCGAAAAGGAAACGAAGTACTCGTGACCAATTCACAAATGGAAGTGGGCGATGTGCGCGCATGCTTAAAAATTTAAAATCACATTTTTGGATAATTATAAGATCACTGTAAAAGGAAGTTGTGTGAGTGTATCACACCAGATTTTTTATTCAAAATTAAATAAAAATATACTATATACGTCACGTGAATTAAACATTT